>PNEQ01062415.1:0-109587 GCA_003012365.1 Medauroidea extradentata | reverse complement strand
TTTTTTTTTTTTTTTTTTTTTTTTTTTTTTTCAAAACATGTTTTGTTATGCTTTGTTTTTGTATCTACAACACACTTCCTGATTGGTCAGTAGCCGTACACAGCAACACACACTAGGATTCGCTAGTTGGTGGCAACACTCTTTCTGATTGGCCGGTTGGTGGTAAAAAGTTCAATATTTTGAACTCGCACCAACACCAACCACCAACACCAACCACCAACACCAACCGCCAACACCAACCACCAACTGCGAGTTAAATGATTTTGGGACCAACCACCAACATCAACCATCAACCACCTACCGTCTACCGCCTGTTGTGTCATGTCACATATGCTTTCCTGTACTTCAAGTGTCACCAACACCAACCACCAACGCCAACCACCAACACCAACGCCAATTGTGCCAGGGCCTTAAATGTAATAGTTCTCGCTTCAACAAGAAATACATTTACTTTTTTACTGTTGCTGTAATAGTTTCTCTATTTGGAAGTCTATACAAGTTCTAGCAACACATGACGAATGTAAATCAGTAGGAAAGTGAAGAAAATGGATGTCCTGCATAAGTTTTCAATTAACAACAAATAAAGTCTTTTACATAAATGATAAGTGAACATTTACGTGAGTAGAAAATAGATTCCTACCACACGTTTCAAATACGTAGCAATATGTTCGTAAACGGTTTTTTACGAAACTATTCCATATGCGCCCAATGTGCTGATGTAAATACGAAAACTCACTTCGGACAAGGTCAGAATGTCATATTTAAGACACAATGCTAATTAAAAATACTGTTTCTAAGCCTTCCAAAAAAGCTAAAACAGCATTTCCAGACAGCCCTACTTAGACATGTAGTAACCGGATTACTGTGAACTTCAGATTGAGACGTTACTGAACTTAGCTCCAGATTTTTCATCAATAATATTATGTGGTCGCAACCTAAAGTCCCATAGTAAAATGGATTGGCGGGAATCTTACACGCTAGTGCTTGGCTCTGAAGAATCATTTTCGGGCCCCTAAAAATCCCCAAAAATGGGGTTTGCAGACTGTCCTATATGAAAAAATAACAAGCGGATTCGAAAAACTCTTAGCGGCAAAGGGGCAGTTTTATGCGCGCTTTGAGGTCGTCCTTACAACTCCGTCAATTTTGACCCTTTAACGCGCGGGTATACTGCACCCTTAACTTAATCGTGGACAACGTACAACTCTCTACTGTAAATATACTAGAACAGAGCGTCAATATGTTACAAGGGAAACTTCCGTCAGAGTTCTTAATGTAGAAGTTCTGAATTGTTAATATGGTCAAGGCGCTTAAATGAAGAGAGTTTGGTGTCGCCTTCGCTGCGCGCCAGGCTTGTTTCAAGTCGGGGCCTGTTACAATAATGGCAGCGCTCCAAATCTTCCTCCGCCCAGCCCTATGCAAAATAACCCCTCCGCACTAACCCCGCTTGTTAATGAAACATCTCGACCGCAAAACCACGCATTTCCCTCCCTCTCTCTTCTCCTACCACAAGACAATATTTACTACTCATCTACATTTACTCTACCATCTGGACGCACTCAATCTTCCGAGCAATGTAGAGTGAAATGTAACGCCTACAGCTTAATATAGTACACAGTTAGTTCAGTATGTTTGAAAGCCTTCCGGTTCGTGTTCTAAATGACCGTTTTGGTGAACTTGGTCGTTATTAGAGAGATGAACAAAATTTTATATCTTCTTATTAATTTTTATATTTATACGAGGCATGGTTTGTGTATACACACACTGAGACCAATTTTTTCACTAAATGACACTTTAAGTCAACAGTTTTTTATCTAATGGCACACAAAATTCAAAATTTGCATAAAACGGTTTCATAGAAGAAAGGAAAACAAACTGACTTACAGAAAATTAAATACTTCACACTGAATAACAGTGTCATGTGCTACGCAAGATAAGCATAAATATACGCAATGAAAGTTTTTTGTATTTTTGAAAACGTTCTGATTTTGAAATTTTAAAATACTTAAAATTTTTTGTAGTTTCTCAAAAACACAACATTTTTAATACTTTTTAAATGAATATCTGACGTAGCTCGTGACACTGTTCTTGAGTGTGGATAGTCTAGTTTCTGTAGTTACTCGGTTTTTCTGTTTTATATAAATCGTTGTATGCAGAACTTTGCTCTGATATGCCACTATACAAAAACTGTGAAAGGGGAAAATGGTCGTAACTGTAAAAAATGGTCACAACGTATGTCTATAAAAAAAGCATATCTCGTTGAATTGTGGTAATTTTTAAAACACTTAAACTGTTCGTGATCTCCCCCTTAAGTGACCCATACAGCATAGTAAATGTATGATGTTCGTAGAAGTTAAGATTATGTAGGTTATGTACTTTGTTAAATACCAAAATTATAACTACTTTAAATTTGATCATCCATGAAGTATCAATTATAATATTTCCAAGTAACCGGGTGGAACACTGATTTAGTCTGTTATTATTGGACAGAATATCAAGCTACTACGTCTTCATCAACACGCAAATTGTACCGTGAATAAAAGGCGATTTTTGGCGCCCAGATAAATATAATGTATCATGACTGTCCGTTCAGATCTGACAGAATGCTGGGTGATGCTCATGATTCAGCAATTATAATGAGAAATCGAATTCAATAGATACAATGTTAGTTCCGTTATTATCACGAGCATATTCAAACTTAATACTTTACTAACGAAGACACTTGATCAAACAGCGCAGGAAATTGTGTAGGAAATTAAGTGCTCAATTTGGGTGTATGGCAAATCAGCATTCTGCTTGCTGTTTATTAAAATGTTAAGCTATCGTGCTTAGCGTACATTGCATACGCCAAGCAATATGGCATCATTATACTTTGGCTGAAAAATCTCGAGTACTAATAATAAACAAGGATAGTATGTATCAATAAATGAATTCGAAAATAAAACCCACGTTCAAATAATATTCATCCCCAAGTAATTACACCAAAATGATCGAATTACACCGCAACTACAAATATACGCGAAAACTTAAGACCGCGGTATTCTCTGAAACATTGGTGTGTTGCGGGTTGTATGATTTGAAGGCGATAGCTCTGACACCGATTAAGGGCTTGTTCCCGAGTTTTTTTCAGACTGGTGCCAATAACTAAAATATTTTTTAACCAAAAGTTTTGAAAAAAATTTGAGTCAATGTGCAATCACACGATACACAATACTGTGGACGAGGTTTTTAAAGTAATGTACCATTCGCCAGCAAAAAAATAATTTCCTTCATTTTTGTTTATTTTCACAACTAAAAACGTAGTACTGTGGGTAATGAAATCTAAAAAACCGTTCAGTACAATACTACAAAAAAATTCAGCTACAAATTATAACATATAAGTGTCAAAACTGTGCAGCAAAATTTTGATATGAGTATTAGGTAGCAATAAAAAAATATTTTCTAAATCACTGCAAAACTCAGTAACAAACGCTTAACCGAGGCAAGGCTAATTCTATAACAATTTGGAAATACAATTTTTTTTTCGTATGAGAGAGTTTGGCACAGATAATTATTCTGTCGCTAGTAGCATTTCTATTGCTAACAGGTCTAATAGTATACGAAACCACAGAAAACATAAATTTAACTTGGCTTGGCAAAGATAGGTCATTATATTTAATTATAAGTTGAAAAACCAAAAATATTATGCTTTTAAATTATCAACTTCATGAACCTTATATTCACGAAAGCTCTGTGATTGGTCAGTTTGTACGGTAACGTACAACTTTAGGTATTTATTTAAAATATATACGTTTAGACGTAAAATGTAATTTGAAGATAAATAAAGGAAGGCGAGGTGAATTGAGACGAAATCTGTTCTCTGAAGGCGGATCTTTGAAGGATGCTCGACACTGACTGGCCGGAGGCACCCTCTCGTGACCACTGTACTGGGAGGATTGTTTCCCGCCAAGACAGGGAAGAGCCACGGTAGAGAAAGCGGGTCGAGGCATTTCGCCGCGGATGTCGAGGGAGGACGAAGGTCTCCAATTTTCGGCTATTTATTTCGGATATCAGAGACGGTGGTAGGCACCCCGTGATAACATTCGTCGCGAATAATTTTGCTGAACAGTGGAATTGAATAAAGAAAGAGGAGCAGAGTATGTGACGTTCATGTTCCAGAAAGAATAAAAATTGGTATTTTATGGCACGCCCTACGAGAGCAGTTGTTCTTGGCTAATTCACTAAGCCAGGAAACAAACATTAAAGTTTTTTTATTGCCGAGATAGAGAATTCCAATATTACCTGTGTGGTACGTACGAGGCATGTGGTAGTACCTTGTACCGATAACAGCGTAACAATCGGCAAAAATTGTAACTTGTCAAACTTTTAACAGAGGTCTTTCTGACCTGTAGTAGAGTTAATCTTAGTTGAAGTAATATAAAATGAAACTCTTAGAGAGTCAGCAACATTAAACATTTTGAGGTGGTAGCATTGTGGTATCTCAAACTTTTGTTAAATGTTATCGAACCAGCGGAAAAATATAGTATTATTTAATGAGACGATTATTTTGTACCTTGTTTTCTTTCAGTGGCCAATTATCTAAACATTTTACTGTGAGCAGTTAATTATAAACGAATCATTAGCTTACTTAAAGAACTGATTCAACTTAAATTAATTGGTTTACATAATATATAAGATTAGTCCTGATCGTATCATTCAGACTACGTGTAGGCTATATTATTGAATAATATTAACCATCTAAATCTTAAACACTAGTGTACTGAACGTGTTTTAGTACAATTAAGATACCACTTAATGTTTTAAGAAGTGCAGTAGCGAAGGTTTAATAATTTTGGAAGCATAGTTCCTATTTCGAACTAGCAATGTTTTCGGTGAACGAAAAATCTCAGACGGCTTACCTCCTAGCAAAATTAAGCAGCTTTATTTTAAGAGCTTGCTTGTTTAGTGCCTCTGCACAGATTGTGGTGAACAAAATAGAAACCACTTTACGAAATCATGAACGCTGTGCCGCGAAGTAAAACTGTAAACCAGGTTGCCTACCTACTCAATTATGTCCGGGCATGCTTTTAAGGGACCTGAATTTTACATCACCTCTTAGCGCGCGAAGAAGCAGGGCTGCGGAGTTTTCTGGCCCGGATATCGGGTGTGTGTTCTGACAGCATGGGCTTTACGGACCCGGCAGAGGGCAAGGGAGTTGCGGGAGGGGGGAGGGCTAGACATAAGCCGAGATTGCGAGCACAGAAATTATGGTTCAGGGTTGCGACGTCGACGTGGTGTTAAAGCAGTTCACTTTCCCCTCGGACTTGAATCTCGGTGAGGAGGGTCACTGCGTTGAGTGTGGGTCAAGAACTGCTTAAAAGCCTCTACGCAGAAAACATGAGACCACGGAGCTTAGGCAGCAATATTAGGTAGTGATACAACATAGCTTTTTAGTGACACTCGTAAAGTTGGTTCGGGTTAAAGCGAGCGCTTTTGAAACCCTAATTATCACTGCAAAATTATTTTTAAAAGCATATTTTTCCTTGATTAATAAATTAATATCATTTACAAGTTTACATTGAAACGCAACTTTCGGAAAGGAATGTTTTGAGAAATTAGTTTCACATCTTGATGTTATTCACCCTACGGCAATATTATTCACTCCGTTTTAGTTTATTTTCTTTCAGATAATCTATAGTTTAATTTCATTTTTTAAAATGTAAAGTCTTAAAAATTGCTTACTGTACAAGAAGTGTAGTGGACCGCGGAACTTTATAAATAATTGTTTTACACACTTACAAAAACACCAAAAGTAATTAAGATAATGTATTCCATACATGGATTTTCCAAACAAATGTTTGGCTATTTTCTTCAAATATTGATCTAAATATCTAACTTATCAAACGTGATGAATTATTAACAATTCCTTAATTGATAAACCTCTGTTAAAAAAATATATATGTATAAAATTGTTTTACAGAGGCCATAAAATTTTTAGTTCAAGTAATAATCAAATCAATTGTGCAGATATCTGCTGAAATGATAGTTATATTAAAGTATGGCAACAAATTTGGCTTATATAAACACAGAAAACGAAACGGTTCATGTGAATTTGGGAGACCAATTTTCTTAAGTGTTACGACACAATACTTCAGATTCTAATAGATTCGAAGTACTATGAGTTGCAATAACTGAGAAAGTAATATATTCTGACAAATATCTGCTGTAAAATTTAATCTACGCGTCTTAAATAAAATTTGTAATTGCAGCTTAAAATTAAATTAAATTCATTTAAGTGTCAGTATACGAAATGTTGCTTCATCAGTGTACGTAAGAATATATATTAGGAGAACAAACACGTGGCTGTTAAAATGATAAAAACAGAAATTAAAGTAGCCAAAAAAAAAATATAAAACAGTACGTTACCACAAAAAAAAAATAACGAACACCTACATTATTTGTGACGTTTACGGTTTATATGCTGCATTGAGTGAAACAAAGACAAATATCATTCCCCCTACTTGTTCACTTGATGTCATGTATGTCTCTCTACTTAATACTATACTGTAATACATAACAACAAATATGTATTATTCCTTGTTCATCAAACATTTTCTCAACACGATGAGAAGAATAGTCATGGTTAACTCACGGTAAATATTCAGCACTACAATTTCACAGTAGTGTGCGTTTGTGTATTCCCCGTGCATGGAACACCTATGGAGGTACCTAAATTGCTACACAAGCTTGCTGTTACTCTTTATAACTCCTAAGCGTAATTTCCCGCTTGTCTCTTTGGTGAAAACAATGAACTACCATTTCAATTTACATTTACTGTGAATTCATTGCTTAGTAGCGCATAACTCATTTACCGGAAGGAAAATACCTCAAAACTAAGATAATTAGTTTAGAATAAGATACATTTTATCCTAAGCCATTATATTATACCGACTAAGATGTCCTAGTTTATTGACATTTCGATACCAATGTTATTTTCACGCTAGATACTAAAAGTGTAAGGGGAATTATACACACAAATAATCTCAGCAGGAAAATTTTACAATGCTCTTGAGAATTTTTCAAGCCGTTGAAGGGTCAACATTTCTTGTTGAGTGTGATATTTTTGTGTGCTGACGCTGATGCATAGAAGCGCATAAGTCCACTGTTTAAAAATTTACTTAAATATTACTTCCACATAAGTAACGAACGAGTAAGTTAACGCAATAGTAACAGGTAGAGCTTGAATTCTAACGGATCCAGGTTTGATTCACGGTTCCAGCTATCCAGACCCAAAGTTTCCCGAAATCACTTAATGTGAATTCTGGGATTGTCATTTAACAAAGTTATTTGTCTATTATTTTCTATGTACCAGTCATTATTAGAGCTTGTGTGGCACCGTCTCTTGCAGCTCGCTGTAGTCAAGACCTAAGTCATTCAAATAATTTAAAAAAAATGTATAAACAAAATTAAATGTAATTTGTTAAGTATGGTTTGGTATTTATACAGCACAACCAACTGAACATGTTGAATTCAGTTATTGTTATAAAACGTTTTTACACTTTAACACATTTAGTAAAGAAATAATTTTTCGAAGGAAGCGACGTTGTCAAGTAGACAAACATTTCTCAAAATTAAACTTGCTTTAAGGCCTCGCTCTTTAGTTTTGCAGTGATTTCGAAAATATTTTTAAACGCAGATTAATAAATATATCAAAAATTCATTCTTAAAGTTTTAACACGTGTATATCATCGTTTGTGTCTGAATTTTTCTGTTGCAATACACTAAACAGATTTTTATAATTTTGCCCCTGAAATAACACATATTTTGTGGTCAAAATAAGCCAAATTGAAGCAAAATTTGCTTGCCAGCAAACGGCACGTTATTTAAAAGAAATGTTCTGACAAAGTTGTGTATCGTATTATTGTACACAGTCTCAAATTTGTCCGAAGCATTTGGTTAAAAAATAATTGATTTATTTGTAACTGTTTGAAATAAATTAAATATCATTGTCTCAAAGCCATGATCCCCTGCTTGTTCCCTTTTCGCGATAATTATTTTTTTAAAGCTTAAATGAGACCATGTGTCACTAATTTTTATAAGTTTTATTTAAAATGTTATTTGCCATGTTAGCTAATTTTTTTTTCAAGTCACAATATTATGTGGTTTCTTCATATACAATAGGCCTAAGTCCATTGATAAGAATTCGTTAATTACATAGTTAAAATATAGCATTGACTTTGTTTAAAAACAGGAAAATTTGGTGAAAGCAATATTAATATACCAGCTAAACCGATTTGTGATAGCTGCTCACGTTTGAGCTTAAAAAGTGATTATCCCGAAAACACTAGAAACGGACAGCATTTCCTTAAGTAATGCATAGTATCTTATTCTAGCGCTAACGATTACGAAATGCCTCAACTCAAATTATCATTGATTACACTCCGTAACCGTATTCACATAAACAAACGACGTATTTAAGTGGAATCGATGACTGCGATTAAATCACTGAGGGAGGATGTTAAATGCAACTCGAATAGTTCAGGCTTCGTCATGCCTTAATGACAATGATGGAGATTACATCCTGCGAGTGACGCATGACTGTCCTGTCAGATTCGAGAGATGATATAACGTCGATGATACCTCCCGGCAACAGCAGCTGTACGCCTGTTCTGGCTGCCCAGCAGATGCATTATCATGTTCGTGCAAAATAACAGTTTCACATTTTTCTGAATGCATAATTCAAAAACTCTTTCAAAAATGCCCACATCGCTTATGATGCTGATAATATTATCTCATTTTGATTAAATCTTTAAGCTGAATTAATTTGTAAATACCATGAAGAAGGCTTACCTGACTGCATTAACTTCCATTATGCCCATTATATATACGAATAAATAGAGCAAAATGTTACAACACATGTAATAAAATTTCAATTATTAAATGTCACTAGCTTCTTAATGGAATACGTGAAACACTTTGTACTATTTACGTACAAAAATAGACATAGATTTTAAAACTGCGATACTTTTTTTCCTACTAACTTATGGTACAAACATTATCATTTTGTTTTTAAAAATTATCTATATTATCAATTCGCAGATAGTCCAGTGTGTTTTCAGTCCCTTCAAAGTTAAACTGTATTTAAATTCGTGATATGTATTTTAATTTTATTTTGCAGCAGACTGACACATTAAAATAAACTTACCAAGAACATGGGACTCAAAATATGGAACAACCACAACACAAGGAAAAACTAATAAATAAGAAATGCACTATTATATTCCATGCTTAGGGAAGGGAGGGGGGGTTTCTTTACATCATTATACAAATCAATTCTGAGTGTCTCCTACTAATCTAAAGAGACCGGGATTGATAAGCAGCGATACCTGGTATCAGGGAGTAGTAAATAAACTGTGTGTGAGCTCGTATCGAGCGCCTGTACGTTTGAAGGTAGAAGACGTTAAATGTTGAATCGACGACAGATTGCTGTAGGATTAACACCTGGTTGATTAAAGGAACCGGAGTTTTTCAGAACTATAATAAAATATATTACAGTTATGTAAAACGTCTGTTCCTTTAATATTACATACATACACATACATGTTACATACATACACATACATGTGTATATACAATAGTCGTCCATATTTATAATGATGACGGGCATGGTCGTGCAATATATTTCTAATAATGATCCATCGAGGTTGCAAACCATATTTTGTGGCATGGAAAATAGTTTTTTTCTTTCAGTTTTACGTAAAATCTGACCCCTATTTTACTCTGCTTGTTTTCGTCATCTCTGTTTTAATTGCCGAAAATTTTCAAGCTTTACTTGAGTTGAAGGGGAAAGATTTCGGGCAGCATTTAATATTAAGGGTTTGATAGCTTGTGAGATATTATATGAGGTGAGTATGGAACAGCCCCGAGTCGAAGAGGCGGGGGAACATGATATGCCCGAGAAAACCGCCGACCAACTTAACATAAGTGTATGCATATATAAGTCTTCGTATGTTTTTAAATGCATGAAAATATATATATAAATATTCGTATGATTTTAGATGAAAATATCTTACTGCAGTAGCATAAACGTACTGTTACACACAGTTTCAGAACATTTCTACTCAGAAAAAGCCGTTATATCGCACCAATAATAAATTTTATATTACAGAAGTATAAGAAATACGTTCTTGACAAAACAGAAAATCTTGATGGCAATAGAATATATGAAACAGACAGAAATGGCTTTGTTGACTGAGCAATGTACACGCTATCCGTGAATCGCATATAAATATTTTTGTCACGTTCTTGGAATAAGGAGAGAAATAAAATGATAAAAATACTAACGACCACAGAGGCTGAAAATACCTGAAAGTGGACACATATATTTTGGTCTGTGATTCATATTCTCCGTTGACGTAACGAAAAATTGCACTCTGTGACGTCCACCACCTCGGCAAGGGTCCAACTGACAGAAGTGAAAAGGTAGAGAGGGTAAGAAGACAATAATTACTCGGGTACGTAATTTCACTATGTTATGATTAGCAAGAGCCTCGCCGGGAGGACGGGTTAGCGACGACGACAGTGCAATCAGGTCAGGGGTTGCACAAGACAAGGGCCTCAGCGATTCTCCCCACCGGCCTGAAGTGTGTCAATATAACGTAATGTATCGGGGGAATCGGGGTCTGTCTCCTTCAAGCCTTCCAGCCGTCACCACCTCGCCAGGATGGTCCTGGGTCGAGACCCACGACGTGCCGCCGTCCGTCGATAGCCGACACAATCATCATCAGCCTCCGGCATCATGCTAACGGTGAGGTCTAAGGTGTCCAAAGGGTCACCCATCATAGAGTAGAACAAGATAAATAATTAAACAGCCGCTCCCCTCCAACCTAAATTATGTAGTACAACCGGGTAGTATTTGTAAATAACTTATGTAGAGTAAAGCCACCATAATTAGATTAACATATTTCATTTAACAGTAACTCTCGCCCTTAACTTAACAACTTACTAGTTTCAATATAAAGTGTCCAACTCAGGCTACAGCCACCCTACCACTGTAAATAATATGTAAAACCAACTAAAAGAATAGTTTTACAACAACTATCACCAAGACTATCTAGTCCGATGTCTGGTGTTGTAGGCCCTTCACGATAAAGTGAGCACTGCATAAAGTTTTCTTTCAGCCGTTTTGTAGCCATCTTTACCATTTTCAATAGGAAAACTTCTACATAACTGAAAACCAGCGTAAATGTTTCAACACTCTCAAAAGTTAACATCTATTGTCCCAGTAAATCATATTTTTAATTAATTACAAATTGTGCTGAGTGCACAGTTTATAATGAACAGCCTATACTCCCGTGCAAGACTTGTGTTGGATAAGTCGTAGTTCGTTGTGCTGCAGTTCCCCCTCAATTTAATTCCGAGGCAACTACATAATTACCTTAGTCACCTACATATTCACCCGGCGAGGTCTGTCCCCGGATTTTCGCTTGTGGGAATCGTGCTGGACGACGCCGTTGATCTGCAGATTTTCTTGGGGATCTCCCGTTCCCCGCACCACTCAATACTCACCTCACCAGCGCTGAAGAGCTCGATGTTGAGCGCTGACCGAAATCTGTCACTCACTCACTCACCTACATATTCAGTCAGTACGGCACATCAAAAGCCACCGACATCTCTCAATAATATGTCACAAAGTCCTGTTTTTGTAGTTTGTGGTTGTGGGTCAGAACAGCCAGAAAACCATACACAGAGAAAAAACTGTTTTGTAGTGGTTACAAAATATTTTCGCAGTCACTGAAAAATTTTATTGCGGGCAGCAAACATTTTTTGTGGTCACCCCAAAAAAAAATTTGGTAAGAAGTTCCATAATAATAAAATATTGTGTGGTGACCTAAGAGCTTTTTTTATTTTTAATTTTTCAGTGTGCACTACGTTTACAACGGAGAAAAAGTAAGCAATTGTTTAAAGTTACAAACAGGCAAGTAGATGTTATTCTTAACAATCGTTCAAAGTGTAAGATATACTTTTATTAGATTATATTTCAGTTTTATTTTACCTGTATTTCACACAATCTTGCGTTGATGTGTTTTTACGTTGGGCACTACAATTTCGTGTGGACCTTACGAAATTTAAATAGTGTAATTGGTTATATTGAGTAACGTGTAATTTATTTATGTTTCAAAAGTTTAATAAAACAGTAAATTGAAAAATGAGGACATAGGCATGTAAAACAAGTGAAATATATATTATGATAACGAAGGTAATTGAAAAATAAGCGTTTGCTAAAACCCGCATATAGAAACAAATATCATAAATAGTTATGCAGTGCGAAATTCAAGCAATGACAGGTAACACCTGCACAAGATAACACATATGACATAAAGTTCTTAGCAGTTACCTTGAATAATAATTTTTGTGACTTCTGTAATTAAAAATACACTGGCTCTTAAGTTTTCCAACTAGCTTGAGTACGACTACCTCTGTGGACATTGATTGGTGCAGTTCTCAAAAAGGAATTGTGCTGTGGAGTTTTCGCAATTAAACTTACAATTTTCAACTAATATGATTACTCTGACTGGCAAGCAAAAAATTTCTACTTGGGTGAAGGTATGCTTCGTAACTAAAAATAGTACTTTACCAAAAACCCTTCTAACAGAAGATCAAATGAGCCAACTATTTCAGGAATCATGTAAGCGATCTCGAACCATTCTTCCTTCAGACTTGGTTGATGAGAATTTTCGTCTGTTAACCTCATTTTTCCTACTCGAAAACAAGGTTAATAAGGCGTTGATAGAAAGGCTGTTAGTTGAATGTTCTACCACAAGTAGATTTTACTCGGATTAAATTTCGAACACTTTAAAGCTGAAATTTGGCCTGATTTACCTCAACCTCGTAAATTATCAAATGGGTCTTATAAAGCAAAACCTGCCGACGTTAAGAAAAACTATCTGCTAGCTAACAAATGTGTTTAGTTGATTAAGGCCTTTTACGACTCTTTAGGCATATAAAATAGGAAAAGACGTTCGGGTGTACTGTCAAATAGGGTTAGCTTCACAGTAGTGGTAACACTGACAGACACAAAATATTTAATTTGGTGCTATTTGATGAAGAAATTGCAAACATTGTCATTAAATGGTCCCAAAACAAATATATTTAATAAGTCAATCATACACCAACAGTAAAAGTACCCACATTTTTGACGATACCGAAATACTTTCCAAGTCTGGAAGTAGTTCTTCAAAGTGTTAAGGAGCTTACTAGTGGCGTAACGTGGTCGTGTTCCAAGGCATGTGGTACTAAGCCGTGACTATACTCAACACTGAGTTGTCTGTGGGACCATTAGACGTATAGCAGTTGGTACACTCTTCTTCCAGAAGCGTACAAGAAAGCAAACAAGGAACGTATTGTCCGATAATATACCTCGGTATATACAACACATGTTTATTGGATACCTCAAGTGTATAGTCGGAGCTTACATGCCTTGAAACACGACCACCATACGCCACTGGAGCTTACACATAATTCCAGCTATATTTCCCCGTCGTTGACGTGAAAGTACATGGAGTGTCGGTTGCAATGACGGGCTGGAGTTGGTAACAGGAAGGAGGTAGTTGAGGGAACACAGGAGTGGACGCTACTTATCATGCACTCGATGCTGGAAACATGGAGGCATCCAGGAGCTTATACGTTTGTGAAAGCCATACAGCAAGCCGCAACGTATAATCCTATTTTGTAACTTCCCTCTCCACCCTTCAAGATGCCTCGTTTCCCGTGAGGTCACAAACCTTGCCCCTAGAATCACAAAACCGACACAGGTATGTGGTTCGTACGGTGATGGCAGAGAACTTGTTTGCTACATGACGTGAAGAGATTTTTGTCAGCACTTAACATCTAGGTTTTTAGCGCGGGTGAAGGGTGACGTGAAGTGAG
The DNA here is from genome assembly GCA_003012365.1 of Medauroidea extradentata. NCBI lineage: Eukaryota > Metazoa > Arthropoda > Insecta > Phasmatodea > Phasmatidae > Medauroidea > Medauroidea extradentata. Next base: position 95,682 of record PNEQ01062415.1, on the reverse strand, counting down.
TATGGAACAGCGCCGGAATGATGGAGCGGGAGAAACTGGAGATTCCCGAGAAAACCCGCCGACCAGCGTCATCATCAGGGACGATCCCAAAGTGCGAAATTCCGGAATTAACTCCACCGGGAATCGAACCCGGATCGCCAAAGGTAGAAAGCGTTTGATTGCAGACGTGAATAAAGCATAAAATTCAGCGTGTCATTACTTGCTGTTTTTTAATCCAACTCAGTCACACAATTATACCTATAGGTTTAGAAAGTAGGCTATGTGCAGTGGTAACTCGTTTATACAAATCCAAATTACTACAAAGACCTCATTAATACTAGGTGGTTCTTCCTCCTTGTAATGAGATGAGAGATTAAATTATAATATGGAAGTTCGGTGAAAAATATTTTTTTGTATTGACTAAACTAATCGCAAGTTCACAAGAAAAAAAGTAGCATTGTGGTATTACGAATGCTTGTACTTGCGAGATGAACAACACAGAACAATATTTACAAATTGCTTTTCAATTTTTGTAACTGAAGTTTGTACAAACCTCGTTATTACAAACGGAAACAATTTAGGTCACTTCCTGTTTGTATTTATGAAGTTCCAGTGTAATATTATTTACCAAATCTTGTCCCGTACTCCTTTTGGTATCACAGTACACGAGCTATGGGTTTGTTTCCGATGATCGAGATGCGAACCCCAAATAACACACTAGAAGCTTAATTTACGAAAGATACAGAGGTAATGTGTGACGGTTTGATAAGTGAATTACGATAATTACGGTTCCGTTCATGAATCTGCTTTCTGTGTAACATGTTCTCAGTTATAGAAAAACGGACCAATGATGTTAAATAATATTTCTCGCTGCCTATTCAGTATACTTAAATATATCTTGTGTAGAAGAAATATCCCTGCTATTGACTGATGATATTAAATGTAAACACTTAAAATTATGTATAGGAGCACCTCAAGTTAGTGTACCTATTAGAATAAGCAATTAAACAGAAACACTAGGAGTTACTACTAAATTGTAAAATTTACTGTACGGACGTTGACATTTGTAAATAAGACAGCTCAGTCACAATCTCAACGTTTAAAGACTGTGAATTAGCATTACAAGGCGCAAATGAAATTTATTTGGTAAAAAATTTTACGATTATTTTTTTTCCGAGAAAATTTATCACCAAAATGTTAAGTGTCAAGTTGTGCTTATGAGAAATTAAAAATTTTTAAGGTCTGCTTCCTCGCATACCATTATTTTTAGTTATATTACAACGATGACGATTTATTTACGTCTTGCAATGTTAATTTATAGCCCGTTTTTAATATACCAAACGATTTACGAATACCGTTTTTTGCTAGTGTTTGAAACCGCAATTTTTATGGGTTAACGAGGGTACTTACATATTGCAGTCTCTGCTGTTTCGCGTAACTCAAAAAATTTAAGTCCTAAAATCACACGGTTTCTATGTAATAGAATAAATCCCATAATTTTAACCCCATTTTCAGAAGGGTTTCCTGCCTACGTTGGGGTTTACAAGAGTTCGTTGTCAGACATTCAGTAACAGACATTTTGCAAGGCACGTCATTATATAATTTGTTAGAAAGCTGATAACTCTGCCTGTATATTCGTGACCCATGTATAACATTTACATGTTTTTACGTGTATATAAAATATTTAAGAAACTGTCAAACGCAACTAATGCATGCAACCATCAAAACAAAACACCAGGACAACTCATCTCCTAGGTCCAGATCAACGTCTTTATGCCCACTGTTTACATCGTTGTGTCCGTTGAATATACTGAATTAAATTGAAGGTATGATTAATGGTTTAATATCACTACATACATTTGTTAGTATTTTGGGGAAAATAGTTCTTTACTGGACTGTAAAATAAGGCCTGAATCTAATAACTGTTTATTGAGGCCTATGTATTTCTTGCAGATTTTAGAGAACAAGTCTTATTATATTTACGTAGTAGCTAAATCTTCAGTGAAATGCAAGAATGGCACAAGTCGCGTAACTTACAATCTTCTTGTTAAAGGGATTCTAAAAGTTATTTCTGTACATCCAAGAGTTCATCGAAATAATTCTATTAACGTTACATCCTTGCAAAAAAATCGTAATTTACTGTTTCAAGAAAATAATTAAACTGAATAAGCTTTTCTCCACTATCATAATTGCAATAAACGGAGTCACAAAACCATATCTAACTTTTACCAGTATTATAATATAACCCACCCAAGGTAAATTGTAAGCTCCTGTGAGACTTGCTGGATGTCCTGCAAAGAACTTTGCACACAGTTTTTAATAATAGCCCTAACATTGAGATTGTATCGCACTGGTTCCAAACAATTTCTCTTATCGTACAGGATAGTGTAAAGAATAAACCGCACATGTTGGAAATTTTTTGTAAATATGTGATATATATATAACAGTCATAGTACACTAGTATGTAGCCGTTTAATGACGTATGACATGTGGAGTTCAGTTACGCATAGTTCAGATGCTGCTATCGTCAGGGTCTTAGCCAAAGAGGTGGGGTTTGGGGCTTCTATACCCTATCCATTCTAAGGTTGTAACTAATTCATTCAAGTAAATTACAATACAAGTTTTGCACTGCATAAATGTCATTTGAAAAATTTAAAAATACTAAGTACCTGTGTTACGGCACAATCACAATGTGAAGAATCAATATATAATTCAATTGCTTTGATTTATTTCGTAAGCAATTTTAATTTCCGCTGCAAACCTTAGAGTAAACAGAGTTTTAACCCCCACCCTCCATAATCCAAAGAAGTTGAAAAAGAAAATCATATAAAAAGAAAAAAAATATTTTACCGTTGTAATATTCAACGTTTCGTTACAAAAAACTGATAAAATAGCACCATTCTGCACCATGAAATCCAACTTTTTTTTTCCGGAGAAGGACCCCCGGACCACCCACTTTAAATGGATGGTCGGTGTCCATTGTATTATTCTAAGGTTAAAGTCCCTGTGTTTTACAAAAATCTTGGTTACGCCACTTAAGTTGTCTGTATAATAGTGACCAACTGTCCTGAATAATATACTCGTGTTGTTAGCACAACAAACTCTTTAAAATTAATTTTCAAACTGTTGAAAAATAAACTCGGAAATATAAATATTGTTTTTTTTTTTTACATTCGCTTAAACAGTCCGCTGGATCAGAATTACAAGAATTGTAAGCGGCAAAATTTACGAAAATAATGTATTAGTTTTAGTAACCACCATCTGTCAGCCTGGCTAATTAAATCGGAATGTTTCAATCGGGAATAAACAGGTAATCCGAATGTTCGTTTAGTCACATAGAACTTTATAGTACTAGCTAATATTTATTTTTTTTTTTGTAAATTCTGGCACTTACAACCTTGTAATTCTAATCCGGCGAGATACTCAGTAAAATTACAATGAAAGAAAATTATTGTTGTAGGTACTATTGTTCCGTTACTATGGGGACAACAATCCAGTTTAGTTACCGGCAGTATCTGGAGTGTTCCTACAACAATATGTTCTATGGAAGTAATATTATGTTATATAGAGGTTATATTGTTGTCTGTAGAAAGAGCAGATATCATATTCATTTTACAGAACATTTCGTAACTTCTAAAGAGCATATTGTTGCAAGAACAATTCATATAATACCAAAAACCAAACTGAACTGTTGTTCCTATTTTAACAGAAGTATGGTACCGACAACAATACATTTTTTCAGTGTAACTAAATTGGTATTTATATGTTTTGTCATAATATACTATCTCGGCGCAGTAAAGTAATGAACTTATATTTAGACGCAGACCACACGGCATAGAAAACAGTGATGAAAGAACTGATCTGAGAAATGTTCAAATAACTCCGGAACAACAGTACACGCTTACCGCAGGCACGTCTTTGTCTAGACTCTGGGACGCAACATGAATTTCCCCTCTCCGCTCTCAACCTACTTCCCCTCCTGGGAGGATCAGCTGTCTCGGCCGGGTTGCATTATTGACGTACGATCTCTCCTGGCCGAGGCCTGGCAAACAGGAATCCAATGACAAAAGCCAATACAAACGAACAAATATTTGGAGCGTTACCGGTAACCAAATAACATAACGGATACCGTAGGGCAATCGTAGTATCCCACGGGCCAACGCACTATTACGTCACACGATACCCCGTTCTGTAACCATCAGTCTCCAGTTTATATTGTGCTGTGATGTTAACGACTCTAAATATGCATATTCACACGAACATTATGTTTTCTTATGGCAATACTAAATAGCACATCTTACAAGTGAAATTGATCTAATTCAAGTGTTATTTGTCTTCACTTGGTACGAATGTGTGTAAGCTATGTTTACTGTTAATATTATTACTAATAATTTTTCACAAACACTAATTACAATGTTGAGACAATAATAAAGTTAACATTTGTAAAGTGTGTTGAAATATTGTCGAATCTTGAGCTATTATAATGCATAGGAGGTGCGAAAAAATTTATTTTCACAGAACAGTCAAAGCTAAGAAATAAAATACAAAGTCATAAGTGAATACTATTTTAACTGTTACCGCGTTGGCACAGTGGCATTGATTTCACAACAGTGGGGTGTTTGTATGGAGAAAACAATGATTACCTATCAGTGCAACATGATGTAGATCATAATTGACAACATACACTTTTGCTTTTCGTACACGTTTCTGTACTTTTGAAACATAGTGAGTTCATTTCTCTTCATCAAGTAGCCAATATGCATAATATTCTATATTACTAATAAAATAAGTACTTTGTTCTGAATGACACTCGCTATTGAATTAGCCTAGCCTAATACGAACTAAGAGCTTCCTATTTTTAATTCCCGGGTTTGTCGTGAATGTAGTGTATACACTGCAAAAAGTGAGATAAACTTACATGTAATGGAAGAAAATTTGCCTCTTCATGTAAAGGAATTTAACTCCACAAATGTAAAATAACTTTACAAAGTTTGAAATGTAATTTTGCCTTAGATTTTAATGCATGTCTTATATGTCAATTTTACATAACGCGCGTGCGAAATTTTCGAGTCGTTTATGTGGAGAATACGTACCGTGTGATAATATCTACATATGTTGGGAAACCAGGCTTCCCGCACAAGGTTGAAGAATATTCCCATACACTTGATGGGTAAATTTACTAACTGTTTCTACAGTGCAATTATTAAGGATAATTTTGTGAAGTATCAAATTTATTCGCTACCTTATTTCCTTTCAGGCCCAAAGGCAAAGAACATAGTTAATAGTTATTAACCAAATATAGAAATTTTAACTTAGTTACGTACACATCGCTTTCAATGTTTGTAAAAATTGCCTATAGCAATTTAGAACTTTCCGCCATGCGTTAGCATGGCTTCACTCACAACCGAACTGAAAAAAAAAAAACGTTAAATTCCATTATTACAGCCAGTACGAGTGGCAAAAAGTTATGTCTATTATGTAGTATTGAAATTTTCCAATATTTGTTCAAAGTGAACAATAAAATAGTCACAGAATACTGCCGAACAAACTAATTTCTAAACATCCACCACACAAACCTACAGACGATAATAATGTTTAACAATAAGCCCTTAAACAATTAATAATGATATCGTTAGGGAATGTATCTTTCTTTTTTTTTGTAACAAGTAAAACTAATTACAGTCTACTATTATCTCTTCCGACGAAGAAATATCCTTATTTCCTTTTCATTCTCGGAAATGCCTGAACGACAGAGAAAAAGTAAGTTTAAAAAGTTTAAATGGTTTGCTCGTCTAAAAGCAAGTAATTAAATATTATTTGTGTCCAAGCTAGATTTTATTTCCAGCACAGAAATTTTATAGAATTTGAAAGTTTTATAAGTAAAATACCATCAGAGAAGCTTAAGGCCTCGCTCTTTAGTTTTTCTGTGGCTTCCAAAATATTTTTTAACGCAAATTAATACATATATCAAAAATTCAATCTGGCAGATTTAACACTTATGTATCATCGTTCGTATATGAATTTTTCTGTTGCAATACACCAAACGGATTTTTAGATTTTTGCCCCTGAACTACCACGTATTTTGTTGTCAAAATAAGCCAAAATGAAGCAAAATAATTTTTTTGCTAGCAAACCACTTATTATCTTACACTCAAGCGGTATGAAGTAATAATTACAACTGAAAGTCTGGTTCGTGGCCAAGTTTGTAGTATTCCAAACTTCCTTGTTATAACAAGATAGTGTGTTGTTAGACCAGAACACAAAATGAGAACATTAAATGTGTAAGGCGCAAAAGTATGTTTGTTTCAAGTACATCGAGAAATAGAATATAACTTTATTATGATCTTCCGTTGCCAGAATCTTTGTATGTTAGGTGTGAATATCTGGCTCAAATATGGATTTACATAATACTGTTTTACTATTTTTACAACTATTACATCTATTTTATTTCTATGCATTTTGCTATGGTTAGGCTATACTGGACAGTTTGACATTATGAATATTGCAAGTATTAAAGTTCTAAATATTTAAATATTTAAATTGCATTGCTTGTAAACTGCAGGAAGAAAATATTTTTATAATGATTTTTCTGTAATCCTGCAAGATATATTAATAAAAAAATTTCAGTAAGGATGTATATATGTATATATATATGTATATATAATATGTGTGTATGTGTATATGTATATATATAAATATATATATATATATATATTTAAACACATACATGCACACACAAAATTCCTAATGCAGATAATTCAGCTAATATAATTCACACAAAAATAAATATATATATATATATATATATATATATATATATATATATATATATATATATATATATATATATACATGTACACGCGTACAGACATTCATAAAAGTATATACCACTTATTAAAACTTTTTTTAAATTTACCTTTGTCTATAGTATCTCTCCTGCACTTTGTGAACAATTAACATTAGATATATTTCAAATAAGACACTACAGGTCAACACATACCTTATGGTCGGAAATTAAACTATTTAGATCGTTGTATTTGATTTATTCCATAAAAAAACAAAATGAATACATAACAAATAAATCACTATTTTCTGTAAACCATGCAACTAAAACTTCCAGGCAACTCTTCTTAGTAATATTCAGTAACACAATGTTTAAATAAATACGTAGGTAAGATACAATTTATGATTTTATTATTTTTGTAACTTCTGCGCAAACATAAATTCTTCCTTAATTTTTATACACCAAACAAATTTATTTAAATGAAACATATTTTTACTAGACGTCACTGAAAAATTATCTTCTTCGCATACACAAAGGGTGAAAAAAAAGTATTTTAAACCCTAGTAAATAAAGCTAGTGTCGTTTTTATTTTCACGCCTCAAGCTTAGTTGTCATCAAATCATGAAACTTATGTTGGGTAATGTATTGCGTTTGGAGCATGTGTCGGTGAGTGTACGTGAGTATTTCAGCGATATAAATTAATGACATCAATGACATTAATAATTCGATATACTTTTGTCGTATTACAAAAACTTATTTTTAACGATTTGGTAGTATATTTTGGCATGGGTTATTGATAAAACCATAAGATTTTGTGCGTGTTTTGTCAAACTGACCACAATGACAACAAAGAACGACCCAAAGAATGCTTTCAAGTTAAGGACTTAAACTGTTAAGCCTAGTTTACACTAACGATAACGTTGCAAATAACACGTGATGTGAACAAAGTTATTAACAAATATTGCAGAAATACTTTAAAACTGTTGGTAACATAATTTTCCCAATATTGTTGCCAACATTTTGCTATTAGCTTAGTTAAGTTACAAGGAAATGTTAATAATATGTTACTAATATTTTGTGGAAAACATTTTGCTATCAACAAAAGTTATGAATTTTCGAAACATGTTAATGACTTTTTCATTAAGACAATATTTTCTTGACCTATTCTAGGGCGAATTAGATCAAACGATGTTGATAATAAATGTAATTATCAATGTAGTTTGCATTTGTGTCATAAGTATTGTTATTAATGTCCATTCTTCATTTATATTTCTTTGTTGGTAATGTATACGCCACATTTGTTATCAACATTGCTGTAAAGTAGTGTACCACACCTTATAATTTGTTGTTAACGTTTTCATAGTAAAAGTTTTGTAATTAACATTGCTGTTGTTATTCTTCTATGTAAACTGACATTTAGTCACACATAAAGCACTGCTCGGGAAAATTAGAACTATCCCGTATGTTTCATAGTCTGATGGGTAAGTGGCGTGCGGCTGTGATACGTAGTACAGTAGTTAGTTGAATAGGGTCAGTTAAATGGAGTCGAAGTCCCTCGACGACGGACCCAGCACTGTTTGCTGTGGCGTGATTCCCGCCCACGGCAAGAGTGCAGCCAGAACTTCTCCGGAGTGACGGTGCATCACGCAATCACACTCAAGGGTTGTAAGGGGCAGGGGGTTGAAGAGAGGGGTAGAAAGTGTAACAGGTTGCCAGACCTTCAGTAGGTCTGTGTAGTGCGCGAGAAAGCCAGCCCGGGCTGTATTGATTTCCACCAGTTACTCCCCCACCCCCACTCACGCCACCCCCAAAAAAGGGGGAGGTTGCGGTGACGTCACGCCCGGGGCCCCCGGACAAAACTCCTCACGCTCGCTGCGGGGCCTGGCCCGGTTATTATGCTCGCTCCCAGCGCTGGCTGCCGCTCGCACTCACAGTCCCTCACGTCATGTTGAGAGCTTGGCTACAGATCATATCCCTCTCAAGTGACTTTAAATTCACAACTTATCTAATGTTTAAGTTTTTATAAGTTGCAAATGGGGTAAAATACACCCGTTATTAATTACGTTGTATTTTGGGCATAATCCCTTGTGGTGCAGATGACTGTCAAAAAAACTGCAGATAATATGAAGACATAGATAATAAGGGCATGCTTTAGTCAACAGGATACGAACATAATGTAAAATTCCCTAAAAGGATTCGGATCAAATAGAACAAGGAAGTAACTTCCGGAAACTAACTGTGTTCGTTTCGTAATTTTGTGCTGTATGTGTTTTATCTTTTTGTATCTTTACCAAAGCAGGCGTCTGACTTCTTTCTTTATTATTTTTTTATTCGGATGTTCTTGTTTTATTTGACCCGATTACATTTATGACATTTTGTGCTGTGCATGTATCCTGCAGATATAGTACACTGTTATATTTATGTTTTATATTCTATGTAGTTTACTTTGACAGACATACGCATTGCAATGGAGTATGTCAAAAAACCTACAGCCAGTCGTACATACCCATTACACAACCATCTCAATTATCATATCCTGTTACGGATCACGTTGTAAGGACGAGAGGTCAAGCCTCAGTAAGTTGTTCAAAAGAGAGCTGTATTACTCATGTTCACAACGTGCTATGCGGATTTGTAAACTGGCGAGCAGTAATATGATATCACCTTTTAAACTGTCTTCTGTGGACATAGGGTGTTCCGCTGAAAGTGCCAACAAGACATTACTGGAATGTTTACTATTCCATATATTCTGGGTATTATTATCTACGACGGGTTACTGCATCTAGGTTTTTAAAACGGTCACTTTTCCCTGTGTCTGTACACTTGGGACAAAAAATGTAAATCGTGAAGGAAGCATTCCTCAAAGCTCAAAGGACAGGTAAGAAAAATTACTACTGTGAAAACACAAGATGACTTTTCAAGCCTGTGTATTTTTTTGCCTTGTAGGTTTTGTGTTTATTGCATATCAAGAAAATAATAACAGTCAATGAAAATACTTCCTCCACAACTGTAACGTCACATTTCGTCCATGAGTACTTGCTATATGGCGCCATGCGTCAGGTATTCACATACATTTGTAAAAAAATAAGTAAGTGAAAAGTGACATTTTATTGATAAACACCAGCAAAACAAAATGTAGGATAATAACATTTACTTACATGGACTGCATCGCATATGCCTGTGACAACAAAGGCACTCTTAGTTTACTAAGATTAAGACCTGTAGTGTACAAGACACGAGACGATAATATTTATAAAAGAACTTGTTTCACTCAACAAACAGCAGAGAACAACGGCTAACAAACTGTGAGAACGTCATCAGATGTGTTGAAAATTTGCACCATCCACACCAGTGCACATTTACGTACGTTGGATGTACGTAATTTTTTACCGTCAGTTTCATGTGGAAAAGCGTAACTCTTTCGTTTATTTTAATGTTATTTTTCACTTAAGCTAACATTCACACGACTCTTTACTAAATATTTTTTCATTGTTTACAGATTTACGGGGTGCAGTCCGTATTCTCGATATTGTTAGCTCACATTTCCACTACTCTGTTTTTTCGAATTTTTAATAAAACAACTTAGGGCATTATAAATTTTTTACTACATATTATTTTCTATTTACTTTTGGTGACGTATATACGTGGTGCTATTCGTTGTCATGATTTATGAGACATTCTGTATGTTATGCATACTATCAGCTGTTATATATTTTTATTGTTAGTTTCTTTACTGTTTACTAGAGTCGTCAATGTTTTCTGACGAAGGAAATTAACGTGAACAACACGTTAAATATTTATACATTACTAAAGCACTTTCTTTAACTCTCCCTATCTCTTTCTCGTTGGTTCGTGAACAGCAGATAAACAACTGCGAGTTATCAGTACCGTTTCGTTGTAGATACTCATCGAAAGTGATCGTGCGATAATATATATACTATATCATATGATACACCGTTTACATTGAGTAACAGCAAAATTAACTATTTAGACATTTCGGTTCACGATTATCAAATGGAAAAATCCCAGACTGGTAGATAACATTGTTTATGTAGATGCTGTTTTTGTTACACCTACGTAGAAGGCAAACCCACAATACAGATTGACATTGCAGGTTGTATTCAGCCCCTGTACTTTTAAATCACTAATGCACAACCCTGTTCTCACGAAAAGGCTCAGGTTTTACCTGCTCAATCCTCGATTCTGGAGGCTGATATTGTAGACAACGGTTTCATGCACGGTGTGGTGTTTATCTGTATTATTTTTCATCCTCATTTTATGTGCCTGCTTCAAACTGAATGGTATGACAGTTCTATATCCAATCAAAAAGAGAAGCCAGCTATACATACCACAAGATAACCTCGCGTCCTATTTTATACCCATGCAGATAGAAATAAAGTATTGATTTTCGTGGTTAGGTAAGGTGCACTAAAATTTAGCATATGATATTTCTAATAACATTAACACAGCAGTCTATTATGCATCTGAGTACATGAGTGTGTCCCAATAATTACTGCACAAATTAAGTTTTGTGAAGGATAATTAGTAAATGAAGTATTGATAAGCCTAGCCCAGAAATGGCTCGTTGAGGCTAGGTCGGTATGATGAAATTGTTACGAACCATGATATACTCCTGGTTCAAACACATGAAAGCTAGGCCTTGCCAAGTAGGCCATCTGGAATAGTTTTAGATAATAAGCAAACTCAACCAAGGAATAACAACACTAAACACGGCTTATAGCGGCAGTGAAATCATCCAACTCCGGAGAAGTAACGAGTTGACAAACACGACACTATAAAGGATGTGCCACGCTACCATGTCTGTATGTCGTCTGTCGGAGTGTCTGTCTACTCTATATCGTCACCAAGCCGTAATGCACCAGGACGCCCAGCTTTGTTCACCGTAACCACTACACCGAGGAAAAAAATTTTGTTGGTTCAAACAAAATTTGTTTGAATCAACCAAATCATTTGTTTGTATAGGGGCAAAGAAATATTTGTTTGCTCGTACGAAATTATTTTGTTCCCGCGATTTGTTTGAGGCAAATAGCTGAATTTTGCTAGCAGTACCAAATATTTAGATGGTCATAAAAATACTTCGTTGGACATATCAAATGCACATGCAATATTTTAAGAACTAAAAAATATATATTTTATAAACTTGAAACATTTCTGAAATTTTAAGAACTAAACAAAAAATTACGAATACGCCGGGATTCGACACATTATCCCTTCACTTATCTCTCTTATCTTTCCCTACTCATGACCTAACCAACTGAGCTACGAATGCTTTCATTACAAGGAAAGTGTTATTTGTATGGGAATAGTTAGGCCTAATATTAAATTACTATTGTATTGCATTATTTTCAAACACGTTTGTCTTCCGTCTGCGAAAAGGAAAACGACGTCAAGTAATATTACCAAATGATTGCCGTGCACAGCAGCACAAAGAACGAGTCGTGCAGCTGCGATGTTTTTCAAGTTTATAGCAATTTTTTTTGTGAACGATCGAATTAACCACTTTGGAATTGTTATGGTTAAAATTAAGATACTAGAATTATGCTGAGTAACAGTTTAGACGTCCTACTTGTCGCACAAACTTATATTTTGAATGTTGAGGTATACAGTGTTCGCTATCTTATCGCTCACGCACGCCAGACTGCCATCTTCCGCAAGTCAACCAAATGTATTTAGTTTCGCCAACAAAATCATTTAGTCCATCGAAAAAAAAAATATGTTGGTTCAAAGCACTTCACATATAACTAACAATATTATTTTGTTGACAAGTTGTAACGAGTTGTTTGTTTACACAGTATATATATTCTACGTCCTGTAGTAACCAAATATACGTTTGACACAAACGAAGTGCGTTTAAATGAATAATTTGGTCGAGGGAAATAACTAAATTTGTTTGGAAGACTCCAAACTTGGTCATAGCAACAAAATATTGTTAAGCTGAAGCAAACATCACCAAAACAAACATATTAAGCATAATGAAACAATTATTTCTCTCAGTGTAACATCAGCATCGGCAACCAACAACTATTAAGGTCATAACTGAATTAAGTGGCTGAATACTTTAAATTATTATAATTATGATTGTTAGCAATTCGCCTCCCTCCGTGTCTACAGTAATTGTTATTGTATTTCATCACGCAACATAAATCACGGATAAAGTTCCTAACTAAGTTAGAGTGTTATTTACACGTCAAACATAAACAGGTATTATCTGAGCAACCCACAAACAAAGTTATATGATAATGCGTAATCACATTCCATCCTCCCAACTTGTATGGTAATTCTCTATAAAAACCATAACATAATGAAGTACTGTCGCTTAACCAATGTGCAGTACAAGAGCTGTCAAAGTCACGACTCTGATAATCGTTACTACGCATGTTTTCTGTAAACACTCAAACATACCTGGAATGTGCTAAGTAACACCTGTTGAAGTCAGAACTCTTGCAAAGAGAGCTTCCTCAGACCCGACAACAGTTCACGAACACTACATTTCCGGTGTGTATATCTTCTCTACGGTACCTAAGTGTCTCGTACTGATTCTGATACATAAATCGTGTGTTTCGTGTAAGATCGTAGATTATGAATATTTGCAACCACGTCGTACTAACGCTCATAGTGCAAACACTGGACGCCGTGAAAAATGTTGTTAACGATAGGCGTCGATGTGTGCAATAGTGTTTGCGCTACGAACTGTACTACGACCACTTGACATATTATCTTAATCCACAAGCTTAAAAGTCGTGAAATAATGCCATATTTTAAGATGGATACCATAACGAATTATAGTATTAGTTAGCAGCACAGGAACATCCAGCTTTATCAAATTTACTACATTTTAATATCTGAATTAGTACACAGTGTTTCAGCATTTGAACGAAGGAAAAAAAACGTTTTTATGGTCTGACTAATCTAACATACTTTAAAAAAAGTTGGTTATAGCTATTTTGAAATTTTAAAACCAAAGTCCAACACAAATTCTTAATACTTTCTTTTTGTATGGTGACATCAGCTATTAATTTTTAAAACATTTAAAATGCGTACACCGTGTTTGTGAGCAAAACGGTAATTTTAGCACAAACAAGCAACTGAAAGATGCAACGAATAGAGTCAATATTGCAATATAATATTATTTATGGTAAGTAATGATAAGGAAAATTAATATTTTACTTTTATAATCTACTGGAAAGCATTCGAAGAAGATACTTAATTTAAAAATTTTGATAAAATTGTATTTCGATACGTTATACTCTGCATTGCTTACACAAAAAATAAATACAACAAATTTAATCTGCTTTTTTATACTTGTTACAGTATTCGAATATCTTAAATATGCGGCATTCACTTGTCCGTTAGACCTTTACGTTTAAGTCAAAATATTCTTTACCTACCATAAAAATGTTTAAACCAAGCTGTGTCAAACGACGATATTCAGTACTGATGATTTTTTCAGTAATAACTTTTAACAGCAATATGTTTTTATTATTATTTAATACGATAGTCGTAAAACCAAAAATGATTTTTCATGTATGTATATGAAAGTGAATAACATATTTACTTAACATATAACATTTGTTTATTCGAAAACCTCATTACGCCACGTAACCAACAGCTTGAATACAAAGTCGTGAGTATTTTAATACGTGATACGATGATACAAGCAACCCACATATTTAATATAAAACTAAGGAAATATTTATGCCTGCTCAGTTTACTGATAGTATCATGTTAAAACTGAAAACCGGAACGTGTGTAAAATTGAATATGTACAAGTAAATTTCTTCTTGAAATTTAAAACAGCACATGTGTGTATGTTTGTATGTATGTGAAGATTTTGACTTGCAACAATCTCAAGTGACCACGTTCTTGCACCTGCAATGACTCAGAATTGACGAGTTTTCTTGAGAAGAGAATATTTTTAATCAATGTTAATGTGATACTGTTAAATTGATAGAGGTGATTCGGGTTAAAATAGGCACTTTTGAAGGCCTAGTTACGTTGTTATTTTCAGTTATTTTATAGTTTCTCGCCATTTTTTAAAATAATCAAAATAGACACAAGTAACAATCAACGCAAGTAGATTGTTCCGTACTAAATAATTTATACGTAAGTTCACAATTTATTATACTTTTAATCAATATTTCAGACAAGGTGATCGTCGTAAACACTCAGCATATTGCGAACCACTCATACCATGGACTGTCTGCACGCTACAACTCAGTAAGATAAACATTAATTACCAATACATGACAAAATAATTAAAGAAGAAAATGTAATTACCCTCATTCCACAAGAGATTCATTGGCACTGCGCAATTTATTAGTGATAAACAATTTACAGAAGTCTATTTTCCTAACATTTTGTCACTATATCGTCTGTACATGTTATCATCAATTGCAGAGTGGCTGACTACATAACAAATTCGTATGTTACTACCTACAATAATATGTTGAACTAAAAAAGAAAATTCCAATATATTATTGCTGTCAAAATTTTTTACATTTAAAATGAACGAATATTCTCCATAATAATAGCTTTATCATTATCAAAAGATTCTTAGACCTTAGAGAGTTGAAAGGTCCAGAAAAATATGATGGATGACTTTTAACTTCATGTTATATTCTTTTTCTTTTCTTGCAGGGGATTCTGTACAAAGAAGAAAAGAAGGCAAGGAGGTGGAGACAAGATGGATGGAGCAATAAAACTAATCAAAGTATTTATAAGTCTTCGCACGCTCTTGGAATTTTTGACACAAACGAAAAGCTGTCTTCTTTAAATTCTTGTGCGACAATAGAGTGTAACGTTAAAGGAATTATATTAATTGCTTAATTGCCCGACTTTTGGAACTAAAGCCACGAAAGTTCAATTTTTCCATGGCGCACACTTTAATATTGCGTGAATTATGCTAATTTTTTTTCAACTTCATGGTAAAATTGTAGAAAAAACACTACGGTAAAAGAAAGGTGTGAGGTAGATTTTTTAAACTATGTCCTTGGTAAATATCGGACGTATCACAATTGATGACATATTTTATAGGAAACACGTGAGGAGATAATAAACATTCGATTTTATAGGAATCAAAATAATTCAGTAATAGCTATAGTATAGTACCACAAAACATTTGAGCAGATATTAAAATATTGTCGCTATTAAATAATTTTCATTAATTATATTTAATTGTAAAAGTCGCTTCCAAAGAAATAATTTAGCTATTTGTCAGCCCACTCTATTAAAATAAAAAAAATTATAATATAAACTTTTACAGTTTGGTGATTATTCCTAACTTAAGAGAAATCGCACGAGTACACGTAACGAGCCAGGTCAGAACGAACGAATTTTTTTCCAGAAGAAATTAAAATCAATAATAGATGCGGGATTTTCCTATTAAGGCAGCTCGTTATTACATAAAACACTTTGTTTTTAAGAACCGAGAAATCGATAGTCATCCTATTCAGTCAATCTTGTAATGCAAATTTAAATGCATTGCAAATAATGTGTATCAGTATCAGTAAAGTTTAATGTTCTGAAATGTTATGCGTCATGCACAGATAAAATAAAAAAAGTTATATATAAGTGTCATACTGTTTAACCCAAAAAGAGTTACCACTCAATCTTATTCATCACGGCCTGTGAACTTGACAGTTATAGAAGAAGCATATTTTATTTTACTTTCACATTGATAACGTGCTTCATGAATGAAGACGAGATTGCGTCTCCAAATGGTACGTATTCAAGAAGAGACCCCTTGGGTTACATCTCATTCCCCTTCGTTTTTAACCTAGTCATGTGGCATGCGGTGAAAGCCAAGGAAACTTTTTATTCCGCCCCTCCTTTGAAAGAAGATGGTACAGGAGAATATATTCCGAAACTCATTAGTCCAATTCACGGGAACTTTCATTTGAAATGTCGTAACGACAACCCCCCTCGTGGTGTGCCACTGTAAACATTTCCTTCTTCTCTTGCTTTTCATTGGTTTATAGTCACGGATGGTGGATTGGGGAGCATATTCATGTATGTACTTAGCAAGACGACCTTCAATAAATCCCCCACTCCCTCCTCACTTGTCTATCGCAACACCCATTCACGGCTAAAACAGTTGCTGTCACACGTGCATCAGCGTGTGCAGCTAAATGTGACGTCTCTGCATCAGAGGCGGATTTACCACAAGGCCCACTAGGCCTAGGGCGCAACTTTGACAAGGGCGCACGTTTGTCGAGGAAAGCATCTGACGAATCTCCAATCCCTATTTATTAAAGTGTCAATTTGGCGACGAGCAAAAACTTTTAAATTGCTTGCTTTCTTTTGGCATTGTTGACTTATGTTCTCTTTATTAATTTTGTCTTCTCTATGGCCAATCCGGCTATTTAGTTTCAAATAACTGTGCTACAATTAAACTGAATTATTATTGTGTTATTGCTATTATTGTACATAGCGAGAGGACAGATCAGAGTAATTTGAAATGACGCGGTGCAGAAAACGAGGAAAGGACCCCAGTTGTTAAGGAAGGATGGCAAACAGAGGCTGCGAGAGCGCCTAGACTGACTGGCCTAGGGAGCCCAGAAGCTTAAATCCGCTCCTACTCTGCATAGTTCTAACATCCGAGTTATGTGAATAATACACACCTCCACAAACATGTACGCTTAAAAAAAAAACGTGGGAAATATTGAAGTAGAGAAAATAGATAATGTAAAAAAGTAAACTTTCAAATAAAGTGAACAGTCAAGTAAGATAATCTTAAGATGTTAAACAGAAACTGACAAGTTTCTTCGATACGCAGTTGCAACAAAATTGACGCTGATAATATAGAAAATGGTAACTAGTCAATTTATAACATGTTTTAAACGTTATATTAGGTTTCAGTAAAACACACCTTTAAGGGCGTCCAAGTGGGGGAAATCATAACATTATGTCTGTATGAAATGGCGTTAGTTTTTAGACGTTATTTGGGAGCAGATTTTCCTCTCATAAAAAATTAGCTCAGCCAATTTTCCTGTAACGTAATTTCGAAGTTAAAATTTGCATGTTTTTGGTTCCAGTGAACACCAAAATAGGTTGAATACAATTAAGAGAAAAACATTGTATTGAAATTCAATGCCACGGGCTACTGCATTACATAAACCCATTAAAAATATTTTTGTATTAAAAATTGCTTAAAGTAGCAAAAAAATTCAAACTTTCAACAATATTATTATCTTTCAAATACAAGAATATTTTGCTATTGGTTATGTCAAGCAGTAGCCCTTGGCATTTTGCTTCAGTGTGAATTTTTTTATTTCATTATGTTCATTTGTTTTAGTGGTTTGAAAATCATGCAAAATTTCGCTTTTAAATTCCATTGTAAAAGGAATATGTGCTACCAAATAACGACTACAAAAATGATATTAATCCAAATAAATGTAATATTATAAATTTTCCCCAATTGTACACCCGTATGACAGTAAGTTTGTGACGGCCCTATTTTATTGATACTTTTATATATATAAATTAATGTAGTTTAGGTTAATTGTGATGATTGATTGTAATGAAGGGGCCTTTATTTTCATATGTAACATATTGCCATCCATTTTAACTTTAGTATTGATTGTGAGGGGTCTGTGGGATCCTATGATAGGCCAGTATAAAAACACTATAAAATATGACTATTACTAATATTATCACAGAGGTATCGTGTCTGGTATCGTTTTAACCTGTGGAATGTCACAGACACAAATATGATAGTAACATTAAGATAATTTTATGTATAATGATTATAGTTTTTAAGAGTGATAATTGCCCGCCGGTCTGGAGACAATAGAGCAGATGATGCGTGGGCCTTACCACATGCTGTGCGAGAAGGGGCGGGGGCGCCCTACCTCCCCCTGTCTCCTTGCCATACAATCCTCTCTCTTTCTCTCTCGCCTACAAATTTCTTCTCCTTTTCCCCTCCCCCAACAGACCCCGTGTAACGTACGTAATTTGAACTAGAATTATATTAATTGAAGATAGCAAGTGGTAATTAGGCTAAGTGTTTTATTTGTAATTGCTGTGAGAATGTGCCCATGTTTAATTTAATTTTAAATAAATACGGAGCTTCTACAAGGGACGCACGCAATATTCGGGCCAGGTCTTCGCTCTGATTGGTCGGGGGAACCTACCCGCCCAGGAGAGTAAGGATGCGAGACGCGGGGCACTAAGAGAAAAGTCGCTATGAGACGTAATGAAGTCTTAAGACGAGCCGGGTGTGTGTGATCTCCGGGGGACAGGTGTCGGGATATTCGTCGTCGGGTTTGTAAGGACGGTGGACAGCGAGCTCGGGGTCACCGGAGGGTGGACTTTTCGGGTGAACGCGGCCGGTACCTGCAACATAATTAACGTCGTGACCGATCAAAAGCCGCCGGAGGAAGCGCCTATTCTTTTCGTCGAAAGAAACTATAATTATCTACCTCTCGTGACGCAACCCGCAGTGCGTGAGTCCCTTAGGCCGATTTAAAAAGAAACGCCTCTATTTTTATTTCAATTAGAGCTAGCCGGGCATACTACAACATTACTTAATACGAACCCAATCATCCAACATTAATCACGTAAGAGACAGAGCATCGACACCTCTTATTAATACCAAACGCGAGTCACGAGCACCATCAATAGGAAGTCGCAAGTTTTGTAAAAACAAATAATGCTGTACACATTTTACTTATCCTTATATAGTGTCTGGTTTATTACAGAAAACCCAAAATTACAAGTACATTTCAGATTTTCACGAAACTCCAGATACAAAATTACTGACTCATTCATTCGAAATTCAAATTATGAAAATTAATTAACAGGTGTTTACAAATTCGTGAATGATAGCCATGCAAAAATATGATTGAGTTCAAGATGTCCAAAACTTCTTCAGTATATGTCTGATTTATAACGCTCATGCACTGGACTGTTTAAAATGTTTTTTTTTGCAGAAACATAGATATGCACTTTTGTTTACTAAATATTTAACGTTTACCAATGTACCTAAATATGAAAAGTAATATGAAAGGAAGTTTAAGTGAATTCAAAATTTATTTGGCATTATAAACTACTATTTCTGTGCACTAAAACATGGGGAAAAAAGGTCTTTTCAAACGAACATATTTAAAAATAAGTTACTTAGAGTGATACAAAATTGATCGAAGGTGATACGATGCACTGTATAACATAATTTTCAACAATTAAATAACAGCGCCATCGTTTCCAATCCTATAGTTCCAACGGTAAAACGCAAGTTTAGAGTTTTACTTATAGAAGTACAATGGTCCCTGGGTACACTCGCCAGTGTAGCCCTTATCGTTTCATCACGCTGTGTCTCCACAGCACAAAATAACTAAATGTATGCCGGAGCCAGTAAATTTTTCACTTGCAACGTCATTAAATAAAGCAGGAAATGACTAATGGGCAGAATAAGGCATGTGAAACGTTCGCTATAACGATGCGCCGAGAATGAATGGCAGTGTTTGTCAAATAATTACCCATAGACACGATACTGCAAATAACGCAGGCAGTGACTTTCCATTATACCGGAACAAACATTTTTCATTTGTACAAGGAAAGAGATTCGTTTGCGAAAGTCTGTAATCTCCGTTTTCCGCCCCATGGGTAAGAAACACGTTGATGAACCCACGTACATTATCATGAAAAATGAAATAGATATACGAGTATACTGTGTTAGAAATTGCAGAAATACCATTTTATGTACTTTCTATCACCACAATACTATTAGTTCACATCATTCACGGCATTCCCACTCTAAGCCTCACTACTCTATGGCCGTCAGTCAACGGGGACACAAGTTAAATTGTCCCAGTAAAAGCTACTGAGGTAATTTTATGTGATCTAAGAAGCATTCGTCTGTGTAAAAGTAATATGTACACTGCTTAGTATTTACATCACTCACCTATAGTAAACGTGACTTCAAAATTTTTTTAAGTTCCTGATAGTATTTCTAGTCGAGTTATTTCCCTTCATTAGTATAAAATAAAGTTATCGACATCTACCCTGCGCAATACTCTTCTCCAGTTTTCAGATAGCTGCAATGAAAACTCCTGGATGACAACAAACCAAGGACTTTTCCATTAACATTTGGGGTTTGCCCGGAATAGGTGAATGAAACAAATGTTCCTTAATTTTTACTCAACTTTGCTAGGAAGTGAAAGGCCTGTTTCATGGTCACCCCACCCCATTAGCAGAGTCATGAAAAATTCGCGTTTTATTTTAAGCGCTAGCTAGAATTCCAGAAACTATAGATCTGTACCACGTCCACAATTGGCCAATGACTTACTCGCCGCTTCTCGGTAGTAGCTGAGCTAATAATTAGAGACAGGACAAATTTGCGGGTTGACTGACCTGTAGGCTAATATATGTGTATTCAAGTAGACAACAGCTGTTCACTCGCTGCACGCTGATACAGTAAAATGGGCCAGCATTTAGTTACATTGGTGTTATTTTCTCGTCGACTTCAAGGAGGGGCCAAATAATTCAACGACCAATTGTGAAAGTCTCATGAATATACAGTTCATGGAATTCTACCTTGTGCATGAAAGAAAATGCGAATTTTTCAGGTCTCTACCAATAATAAAACTGTAACTGAACACAGGCCCATTTGGCTGTGTCAGCGAGCAGCTAATAACCAGCTGCTATCACATTCAGTGCACATACATTCTTGGCGTCTAGCCTACATGTCTGTAAACCCGCGAATTTTTCCGGCCTCTACTCATTATACTTTTGGTTACAGGGATTTGTAAACGAGTTGGTATAAGAAACACCTATTAAGTCCAAAGAAGACATTTTGATGCCGGTGATGGCTGCTTGCAAAAATGTGCGAGAACACGCCAGGTGCCTTTGAAAACTTACGCCAGTCTTTGCTGCGCAACTACACTTGCTACAATGAGTCTGAAGGCGCACATTTAAAACATTTGCTTTAATAATATAAGAATAACCTAATGTAATGGCTGCAAAATCGGTTTGTTTTTGTGTAAATACGAGCCATCTGTGCCCATACTTCATACCACACAAGCTTTGTGGACAGATGTTGACCAATAAAATCTTACAATTAATAAGAAAAAATACTGATTGATCAATTATATATTGCCTCTGCTCTCTTCGTGTTACATAAAATAAAGACTAATTCATTCATCCGCGTCCACTATCTGCTAACATGTGGTTTGTCTGCACAACGGCCAAAGTATGACAGTTGTACTGAAACGTTATTTAATTTCTTCATTTCTGCTCCCTTGCTTCAAAATATGGCACCAAACACGACTTAAGTTCGGTGTAGGATTTTCCCTAATTACGTACAATTTTTACTGCCACTTTGTACGTGCCAAACATTATAAACATATGACACCACGTAACAGTCACGATAGCAGGGCACCCCTGGGAGTAGCACGAGTTGCCTAGCCACCAGGCTACTGCCACAGCTGAAATCTTTGGCTGCATTATACAAGAAAACGGTGAGGCCTAGATCGTTGCAACCAGAGTACTTTGTTGACTAATTACGACACACTGCTTTACATCATGGCATAAAACATAATTTTTTTAAAACCACTAACAATTGTTCTGCAACAAATGTATTTTTATGAAAGAGGTGCGTACGGGACACACTACTTAATTTTAATCCAGATCGTGGTTTAGTTAATTTGTACACCAAATTTTACTCCTCTAACACAAGTACTTTTCATAATATCGCACAAAATATACTTTTCCGGCAACGACTTTAAGGACATCTGCATCACTTAATATTTGAGACGGACCATGAGTGTCCTATCCTTTTTCTATTTTCGTCATAAATCCACTGGGACATTTTGGTAACATGTTTCAGAAACATCTAGCACACATATACAATACTATATATTAAATAACATATTTACTTTTTCACCTGGCGAGTTCGATTTTCGCACGTGTTAACTGTGTTATGCCGTTCGCCAGTTGACAGTGAAAAATTGAATGAAAATACATTTTTGTTTTTTGTCTATTAATTCAAATAACTCTCTAAATAATGAGCAAACTTGTGCCGCATAAATAATGATGAAGATATAAAAGGAGAAAGAAAAGCAAATGAAAAAAGAACACAGGAGAGGCAGGTAGAGTAAGAGGGAATGGATAATGGAAATGTTTTAGGGGTAGAAGACAGAATAAGTTTTCTACAATTAACTTATTTTCTGTAAACTTTAATTTCTTTTGTTAAATCCGGGAGTTTCGAATTAATACAAATTTCATAAATTGCAAATTCCTGAAAAAATAGATCAACAGTAACATTTTAAATGCAATATGCTTAAACCGAACCATCTTACGGACATCCCGAATAACTTAAACCTATTATGATATTTCAATATAGATTCCGTTTAGTAAAATGGAACAAAACGTCATGAACCGCTTAATAAAGCGAAAATTTCATCAGACATTTAAAGTGAGCGATGAAATGCTTAATCGAAACGTTCCTAAGTACCGCATATCATGTATTTCACAACAGTGTTTAATGTTTGCTGTTAAATTTAGTTATGTGACGTGATACACATAGGCAGAACAAGAAGTAATGAGCCATTTTTAAGCTTAAGGTTCATTATCTATTTGTTGTATATTTTGTTTCCTTCCTCGTTTGCAAGTACGAACATTTTCATGTTGAAAATAAACACAAAAAGTTTTACAGTTTTTGGAATGTAACGTCTAATGCCACAATGTCATAACCATTCGTTTATGATATATATTAAAGTTTCTTGATATTACCAATTTATCATGAACATCTGCAGTGAGGATTTATGTTTTGTAAAGAAGAAATGTGATGAATTTAACGAAATATCTTTAAACCGCGGTTTAAAATTAGAAATTAAATTTGGTTCTTCTAATAGTTAGATAAATAAATATATTTCAAAATGATAATTATCTTATTAAAATAAATGAAAAATGCTTTGTAAGGTACGAATGTTAATGCGTGGATAATATTCACACATGTCTCAGCTGGACAGTCTCTATTAGCAGCGCTGACACCAAAATAAGAAATCTCAAAATAATTATTCAGTTAAAAATTAAATATTATTTTACCATTGCAAGTTTTATGAGACTGTTATAAATCCCGATCTTGCAGATTGTATACACGTAAGTAGTTTAAACATAAAAATAAACAAAACTATTGATGCCTAGGCAATACGGATTGTAACACCTTTAAGTGGTACTTTTTGAGAATTATAAGAAATAACACAACGAATTAAAATATTTTTGAAAGACAAATGATTAGACCGTGCTTAAAATCAGCAACCACAATTCATGTTGATAACTAAGAAAGAAATAATAAAGTATTTATAAATTCTACAGTGATATTTACGAACACATGAATGCTGGTCAAGAATTATAAGTAAGGGTCGTAGTGGTGTAGTAGTCAAGACTACTCGAATGTACAATGACGATCCGGCTTCGATTCTAGGCGTGGTCACTTCTGATTCGAATGTGAGAATCATGTCGAGCAATATACAATTGCAGTAAAAACATTAAGTAACTCATTTTAAATTTAAAAATAAAGATTTAGTTGCACTACTCTAAAAATCTCAAACTAACATTTTCTTTACTTTCAAATTACATTAATAAATCCGCTTTAATGATGATGCAGAAAATAATTCATAATTTATTGCAATACTGGAATAAAACGTTGGATTTAAAACTAAAGTGTTAGGAAGATAATAAAAAAACGTAAATAATTCAAGTTTTATTTTATTACTGGATGAACTGTTCTTGCCTTTGTAAAACCAAATGTATAGATTTCTGAAGTTTCCTGATTTTAGAAAGTAACGATTAAAGTGGCTAAAATAGTTAACAATAGAGATATTGGATACTATTACTTACGTTCCTCGTTGTATTTGCTGTGTTAGTAAAATATATTCTTTCTGTGACTTTCTAGAATGAGCGAGTTAAAAACGTGAAATTTTTTCAATAATATTCTACTATACAAAATTAGTGTTACATAAAATTGTTTAGATGGAAGAAAACGTCTTCGGTGATGACATCGTACTTCAGTCAACATGTACGTTTGTGGCAACACAAATATGCATTTTACCGTCAAAGATTTTGTTGGCTGAAAAATATATGAAACAAGTTACAGTATGGTTTTTTTATCCAACAGAGTTAATGTTTATCATGACCAAACTCTCCACGTGAGGAGAGAAAATCTGCCAGGCAACCACATATTTAGTTGTTCTATCGTTTACACGGTTGTTTCGCCCTACACATACATATATAGAGTTGGCTGCGCCAATGTTTTTTTTCCCCTGTGTAACGTTCAACAGTATTTGGGAACAAATACCAACTAAGGAATATTTTGCTGCACGAAGCATACGACTAACCATTCAAGCAGAAACAAGGTAATACAGAGGAAGTCTGCCCTCCAGGATATCTTGACCCGAGAGAGATCTACATAGCGTGCTGCGGTGTTGAACACAAGACAGCGGTAGCTAGCAATCAACTGGAGCATTCCGTGCATAATTGGGACGTTGTCCGTCTGACCGCTGGCTTGTTGCAGCCCTGAGCTAATTGCTTCATGTCGTGGTCACTCCAAACTTCATACATAATTGCTTTATCAAGGAACATCGCACTGCGGTTAGCATTTGAATCCCTCCGACTTGTTTGTAGAAATGATAAATCAGCTTTGAATGTTTCTGTAAATTAACATGTTACGAAAACCATTTTAACTATGCACGCCATCCTGGAGTATTCATTATTCTATAAATGTTAAAAAAGTTATTCAAATTGTATCCTCGGTATCTCTCTCTCCCTTTCTCTCTCCTCTCTCTCTATGAATATATTATATATATATATATATATATATATATATATATATATATATATATACATACATAATAAAGTACTTTCAGAACCTACGCCAAAAATTATTATACATAACAGAAAATAAAAGTAAATTGTTATACACCTTATAAGAATTCAATACACTAACCGTAACAATTATGAATTATTGAAACCACCGAAGCATACTTCAACGCTGTATTACTATTGAATATTTATTGAGGTACTTCTATCTTGTAACTATTGTATTATTTTTGATTAATATCATAGGTAACGTATGAAATTATACAATCTGAAAACCACACAAATTTAGTCAAGCACCTGTTTTACTTATTTATATTAAAAATTTCAAACATAAGTGATGTGACGTTACGGAATATTTTAACCTAATTATATAAGGTATTATTAGATATTCTTTATATTTTTATCATACATGTACGCAATATTATATACCGATGCATACCTTTTGGTTATGAAAAGTCGGTTACGTATCTACCAAAACACAAAACAAAATTTTTAACACCAAAAGTTTTGCCATTACATCCGCTTTCTTATTCTTTAACAAACTTTATGGGTGATGAATTTTAACTAAGTTTGTTAGTCAGTAATTTCTTAAATTTAATTGGAGCTTTGAACCACAGTAAAAATCTCCAATTAACGCTGTTTTGGTTTCGTATTTGAAAATGACTGGAAGTAGGCCTACATTATAAATTATAACCTGTAGTCATACAATTTCAATAGCGTTCCATAATTACTTATTAACCTATGGAAGAACGCAAAACATTCACAGGATTAGTATAGTGTTTAAATGTTTAGTTTTTTTTACTATCAGTGATACATGATAAGGAAGAAAGAGAGTTCTTCATGGTACTGCTGTTCACGACAGCAAATTTTTTTATATTAAATTAATACTAAAAAATTAAGCGTTTTATAATTGCATCAGCGTAATATGAGTTTAATTAGTCTGCGTATTTTTGCTTCGAAGTGCCTTGAATTGCAATCTGCAGGTATTCATGTGCGCAATTAAGTAGATAATTTACCGTACCTAAAATTACAGTCATTAGGTTCTTTAAAATGTGTTATTATTCTTGCAGAATAATTTATCTCTTAAAATTATGAAAATATAATTTAGACTTATCAGGTAAACTAAAGAACAGGCGTGGCCTATTTCTAGGCAAATAAACATAAAAACTGTAATTCTTAACTGTAAATTTTAAAACCCTCGGAGGTGCAGACTTTACAAAGTTTTGTACTTGCGGGTAGTTAAAATACATTATTATTGGAAATATTCTTGTGCCCATTACTGTGATATCCTGGGAAATATAACGAAATAAAATTTTGTCATCAGTTCATACAGACACTAAGATTCATGTCTACTTAAGTACAATTGAGAAGTTGTTGTAGGATAGTCATACTGTAATGAAAATGGTCATTTCAGCGTTTGTTTGAAACCTTTAATGGTAAAAAGTTGGCATCGTTAGCGGTCACGTCGACACAAAAATGGAAATATAACTAAGAATTATCTAGAATCATTTGTGAAAATGCACTTCAAAAGACAAAAGTAAAATTTTAACAAAAATATAATACGTTACAATTTTTAAAATAAACATTAGAAAATATAAATAAAAGTATCAGATTGAATAAGTGGTTAACTATTGTACTTAACCGTGAAATTTTTATTTTTCAAACTAACATAAAATGTACAGTTTAAGAACGTTACAGAAAATATGAATACGTAAGTACCAAAATTTTCAAATTATCTTAGTCGACGTATAATAATTTACTAGCATTTGCAATGCAAGTAAGTTACCATATTTTATTTCCTTGCTTTCTGAAGCAAATTGTGTATTTGTGTATCGTACATTTACTGATAAGTTTATATTTAATACATGGAAAGTACCGTACGTATTAAAATTCTTTGATTGCCCTGTGACTTTATTTAGTAATTCGTCAGTTTAGTATTTAATCTACTTATAAACTTAAATTTGAAATTCTTATTTTATTACCAGCAACTAAATAAGAAAAGGTTGAACAAAATTCGCACATACCTTAGCATAATTGCATTTACCAGGTGTTAAACGCGGCGCAATGTTTATTATGTTTCAGCATAATCTGCCAAGAGTTAAATATTTAGATAACTTAATAATTACTTTATATACTAATTTCGAAGCATGCTTATCATGAACGTCTCACTTTACATTGAAAGATACCGTTCATAATATTTTACCCACATATATACTAGTAGATTCCATTTCAAGAGCATTACACTGATTATAAACTCATTCCGCATAGTTTCTTGTGTTTTAAATAATTAACATGGTTTAGTTTCAATAAATTCATTCAGATCGAAAATACTGGCGAATAGTTCACATTCATTGTTTTCTTTTAAAAGTGTTCGAATAATAGGTTCTTCTCGCTGTTTTACTGTTTCAAATTATGCGTGTAAAATCACTAAACTTAGATGTGGCACAATTTTTTTTTAATAAAATAGGAACTGTGAAATATCATTTAAAGAATACGGTATCGGAAAAGCACTGTTACAAAGTCACACGGAATGTGTTTTGTGCTTTCATTCATATAATAAATAAATAAATAAATAAATAAATAAATAAATATATGTATATATATATATATATACGTCCCAACTTATACAATAGTGTGTCTGTTGGAAAAAATGCGACACTCTTGAATCGAAAGACCCTAAATGAAATAAAAGTTGTAAGTGTAATGGAAGACAAGTAATGTTCGGCGACTAATATATATATAACATATGGATGTATATTTTAATCGTCTCATGTAGTATTACGTGAAAACATTCTAGAGGAAGTAAGTCCGACGTTTCGTTTAACTAATGGTAAATTTGTTAAGATTTGCTCACTTCGAGAATTTCACTGTTATGTGAGGTTTCTGCATCAAAAGTTACTCCGAGTTCTGTGGACTAACTGTCAAATTTGGACATTACGGTTTTAATATATATAACAAATAATTATTTTCACTTACATGTTAGCCTGAAAAAAATTAATTGACTTGCGATAAATTCAAAATAATTGATGTCCACACGACAATTAATTAATTAAATTAATAATTACAGTTGACAAATATGAAAAATAAAAACAATTTAAAAGTACCCCAAAGTCAGTCCTCGTGTCCAAAGTCACCGCCACTTACTGTGTACAACATACATGTTGAAATTGACTGTACTGAGTTGAGCACCAATTTTTGGGTAAAGGTTGGCTGTTCTGAGTTGAATACCAATTATCTTAGTAGACCTTCAAGCGTTCCAAGTACAAAAGCTAGGTTGTTGCAGATAAATTAAGCATACGGGAGGAACCAATTTTCTCTGGTGCAGACTGTACCTGCCGAGCCGCGGAAGATGGAAGACCGAGCTGGGAGTTGTCGCAACACATCCCTTCCTGCCTCTTCGCCCTGCCCCGGGGCAGAAACCTCATCAGAACGCCTAGTACATCCTTGGGAACCGTGTCAATTACCTCGCTCGCACCCCACACACCCCCGGGGGGAACTGATATGCTAATCATTCACCCTCCTGCCCCACATCACCCAGACACAACCCTCCTCTCCACCCCTGGCCCAATTATTTGATATGAAACAGGTCCGGGCGCCAACCCATTAGCTGTGCAAACTACCCCGCCCCTCTGTTTTCCGCCGAAGTGGCGCGGGGGCTGGGTGTTCGTAGATGCCCGACAGTCAGTAAAGGTCGGGAGGGGAAGCGAAGTGTCAGACGCTTCGAGACCCGAATGGTGCTGCCAGCTCATATGATGGCCTCCAGGATATAGAGCTTAGTGGGCGAGGAGCCTAGGGACGACAATGTTGAATACGTCGTGGGTACATCACTAGTAATAATCTCATATCACACGAACAACAGTATACGTAGTCTATAACTATACACACAGTCATAAAGCCAGAGAAATAAATGGAAGCTACTGCCGTATGGGACTTCTAAGCTTTAAGCATGGTTTCTCCGTCGAAGGGCACGGTTTCCAGCTAATGACTTCTATGAATATTCGTTGATAAGAATCTGCGAAATGCAAGTTATAATTTGACAACATTACTGACTTGATAGCTATAATAAGGACATTTCCACTACTCGTTGAAAATAAAACGTGTTTTCTTATGGGAGATATTGGCTCAGGAATAATTTCTACCGCTAGATTCGCTGCTATCGCAAAGGGACCAGAAAAACACGAAACCATAGTAAAACTAAATTTAAACAAGCTACGAAATGACTGGTCATTTAACTTTATTTTAAAGTGAATAGATTCCAATGCGTGTTATAAATGATCAACTTAATGTAACTTAAAATTCAGGAAAGCTCCGTGATTGGTCAGTTTATCGATACCTGCGCTCAAGCGGCAGAAATATTTCCCTGTGCCAAACTTTTAACATTGATCTTTCTAACCTATAGTAGAATTAAATGTAGCTATGTACAATATGAGATTCCATTTGTCGCGATCTTCTATGCAGTCTTAGTTACTTGTGACCATTTTGCAGGAGATTTGTTACATTACTGTGGGACTTTTAAGAGGGCGTGGTACATAATTCAACGCTAAAAGCATTAATCTATAACAGTAGGTTTCTTGAAGTCAATCTGCGAAAAGTGAACAGTAGCAATCCTAGACAATGGTTTTAGCCAACGTTTTAAACAAAATTGTTTCCAGTGTTACAAACTCCTGAGGCACAATCTCTGACGCCGGAACCTCGAGCATTTAACTGCGAGACAAGAGATTACGCGTAACGAATTAGTATTTCTGGATAAACATTTACTCATCAAGTTGGCAAGTACCATTATCTAGGATTGTAATTGAGTATTTTATCTATATTGGCTACGGAAAAAGTTTATTTAAGCGTATATTTATCTACCACGCAATCTTAAGTACTTGGCAGATGCATCCTCTGCAACAAGCCACGCCGTTTTTGGCCAATAAGCCGTAGAATAAGTGTATATCTGTCTAGAGTTTAGTCTGCTGGCAAAAAAAAAAAAGCGAGTTTTGCATATATCTATACCCATTAACTGGCAGGTACGTGAAATTTCGCAAATTTTATGGCAAATGATGGGCCACAAAATATTTTTGTGGAAAAATCCTTTAGGGCAAAGGACTTTTTTGACTCTTATTAATAAATAAACTTTTACGGCTTAAACTTTACGACAAAGGAATTTAGAACAAACCCCATTAGGTTAAACGCCTCTACGAGAAAGTTATTTTGGGGCAAACGCCCTTTAAGGAAAACGACTTCAGAGAAATCGCCTATAGGGCAAATTACTTTGGGGCAAACAACGAGCTCTCGACGACGCCACACCAACCGACTTATGCGATGTAGTATCACCTCTCTACTAGAACTATTCAACTGACGAGAAGTGCTTCATTACTTTCTGTTCTTTTCGCTACTTTAAGAGTTAGTAGACTTGCCGCGTGAGATGTGCTGTAGTGTGGTAGGGAAAATATTTTCTGTTGTGTATATATTAAAAATGTTTCCAATGTGTTTATCTACGAAAATAAGAAACACTTAAAATTGCGTCCCTATGATTTTAAAAACGCCGTTCGCTAATTAAATCATGGTTTTCAAGCTCCTCAAAAGTGGTAAATATTAATTTTTCACGTTGCTGTAGCTCAGAAAATATCAACCGTAATCAGGAAACCAAATCGTAGACACCTGCATTGGAATTTATCACGTACTATACATAAATTAAATAACAGGATCATCGTTTGAAGTCCCATCGAAAAACACATTCTACGACAACACTGCACGCTAGTTTACTCCTTCGCGCCTAGAGGCGATGAGGTGTTTGACGGACTTGTTATATTCGACTTAACGGCCTTCCCCGTTTCCGTGAGTCAAACGTAAAGCGTCCATTAACTCTTAAGTAGTGTTTGTTTAATATAAACTGTAGGATGAATGCTTTTAAGTAAACACCACGTTTTCACATATGCTGTCGTCTGAAAATGCCCTGTATTTTGAGTGATATTGAGGGCCGCCAAGAAGAATGTTTGCTATAATCGTGCTTAATTTCTTAACTTAATGCAATATAGTTTGAGGTATGTTTCTTTTATCGCAGCTATACAAATATAATGCTCGTAATGGGTCCTGCCTAATCTCTAGCTGTGGCATGAGCAACGATATGGATTTGTACAGTTAATTAGGCGTATATTTGGAAGTACTCAGTAATTCTTCCTGATACCGCTTTAGAAGAAGATAATTTTTTGCATTGTGAAGTGAAAAACATTGTTGCAGAAATAAAATGGTAGAAGTAAAAGAATATGAACACGTGGTTTTGAATTTTTTAAATTCAAGTATTAGTTTGTTAATTGTTTTAAAGGTATCGAAAATACTGACAAAATTATTCTATAGCAGTATCAGGCGCACAGAGATGATTGGGTATGTTAGCTATTACGTCTTGTTATTTTTTAATTTACATATAAACTTGTGTATTTGCTTTCGCAAAATGTCTCGCGTAGACAGCGCCCATAAGTAATTTCAACAAAAACAAATTGTAATCATAACTAGGTGCAATATGGGCATATTTTACCGTTCCTCGACGAACGCCAGAACTGTCATAATTATCTCCACGACAGAAACCAATCTCATCACTCATAATCCATGTCAAGTCGCTTCTTCAACGCCTTCTCTCTCGACATCGCCATGACCAATTAGCAGGAGCAAGCACTACAGACAAACGTGAGAACGCATTACAAAAACTTTTGTTTTGATTGTTGTTCATGCAAACATCACGCAACGAAAGTGGTTATGATTGCGTGGGCTACTCGAATGACAACTGTGTCGAAACACTCACTCGTATGTGAAACATGAATATCCTAAATTATCTACAAACGATGGAACAAAGACTTTACATGACTCGGTTGAATGTCAATCCACAATTTCAAAGTCTATCACTTTAGGAGGTAATACATCAAAGTTATTGTTTGTTGCCTAAGGCTCAGTTTCAGTCGCCATATTGAATACTATTTTTTTTTTCGCTCTTTTAAAATTATAATAGGAAAAATGTTAAATATGCGATTACACCGAAAATTCTGTTTACACTATGCTGTAGTACAGACATTGTGATTTATATGTTAACTTATAATTACGTCACAATTTGTGTGGTAAATTCGTTTGTATTCATAATTTGTCTGACAAATTGTGACCTAATTGTACATTACTTACATAATTGCCATGCATGTACCCTAGCGCAAAGTAAATAGAATTTGCGGTATAGTCACCGATTTAACATTTTTCTTCACAGAATTAAAAACAAACAAAATAAATATAATAATAAAAATTAAAAAAAGTTCAATATGGCGAATGAAACCAAGTCTTAATACTAGACTTGCCCTTCTTCTACAAACTAAAAATCGTTGGCTTACCTCTGATACATACCAAGTGAGCTCTTTCTAAGTCTTCAAACAAATTTTGGCTAAAAGTGGCCATCTGCGTAGTGCAAAGCTTCGGTCGTTACTTGATTATGCGAAAAATTCTCAGTTTACGTAAGTAACGTCTATTTAGGAATATCATTCAAAGAGGCGACATGTTTTATTATAATAATATATATATATATCTTGGTGCAGAATATTCAAAAGGTATAGTCGGGTACGATACACATTTATATTTAACATTACGTCATAACTGACAGGTGGAACCTCGTACATACAAACCCTGTTAATACAAAGTTTACGTTACTATAAAGTGGATTACTTTCCGCTTGGTATGAGATAAGAAATTAAATATATTAACTTTAATGCCAAATAGTACAGTTCTGTTATACGTACAACAAACTCATATCAAATACAGTGGTTAAAAGAAGTCATGATGGCAGTAGGAGGCATGTATTTTTGGACTAAACGTCCTGAAAATATATTAACAGTACATTTCTGAATTCTGGTAAACACCTGTTAATTTGTTACAAATTGCGAAAGTTTAGGTCCCATCAGGTTTGTATTAATGAGGTTCGACTGTGTGACCACTGAATGTCTCATTGAGGCGAGATGTCAGCGAGATCACTGCACACCAGTTCAGTGAATTGCGTCTGGAAAAGGTCACTTCTACGACATCGTCACTTCTCCGAACTTTAGCCCTAAGCTTCCCCTCACTCCCTCCACGAACCATTCTGCACACTTTCTCTAAAAATAATCTGGCTACTGCCGAGGTCGTAGAACTCCCCTACACTTGTTACCCTCTACAAAACTATACGCACCGCCTTTTGGCATCCCTTTACCCTGTCCATAAACCATATGCACCGTCTATTGGTGCTTGTGTATCGTTCCTCCTATTGGCTACCACGAGACGTGAAGAGTTCATACACCAGAAACGAAGCCGAAACCCTATTGACCATAGCATCCAACATTCTTCATCTCCCCGCATTACCACCAGAGTATAAGGGAGGGGTAAATATGTTCTGTCAACTGACGAGGTCGTAGAACTGACATAGCCCCTTTGCGCCTAGAGGTTAGGATGAGGAGTGATGTGCGTGCTGTGCCTCGTTCTTGTCTCTTCCACTCTTCTAGGCTCCGAACTCAAAAATTCGTCCACCACGCGGCCACCTTAAGATGTTACGTCTAATGGAGACAAAATGTACAAACGAATGCCATCTTTTAGTTTACGGTGCTCGTTCCACCCGAGCCTTTTTGTATTTTTCGTTGGCCATTATGTGCCCTCCTAAGTATTTTATTAGTATACGTAACTTTATTAGTTCATGCGTTTAATTAAACTGACGTTTAATTTGAGATAAGTTTCCTTCTATATGACCCGAAAGCGTCGGTGGCCCACGAAATGCGACTTTAAATAATGGCCACGATTGAGTAAGGTGTTAATGCAGGAAATTGAAATTTCTAAAAAAATTTTAACTTTCGGCATGTTGCGTCATTTGTCCGTGTGTTTGTATTATGAGATTAATTCACGAGGAATAAAAATGTTTAGGCTATTCAATAATTTTGTGTTGTACGTGCACGGAGGAAAGATCAAGGAATCGGCCAGCACGTGCAATATGAAACCATTCCAGCATTCTCCTTGAATGTGTTCTTAAAACCCGAAAATATCGAAATTACAATCAAATACACGACATCCCGTACAGAAAATTATAGATTTACTAAGGGCCGAAACTATAGACCTCCTTCGTATGACAACCAACTGCTCACCAATTCTTTCTCTACATTCGAAAGCCGTTTATAGACACGGTCCTAATTCTCTATTTCACCGTGCAAAAAAATCTCCTATTATTAAATATTGGAACTGGTCGTCAAATATTAGTAATTTATATCGTAACTGAATAATATGCACCAGTGGAAGGTACATTGCGAAATACTGTTTAATGGAAATAAATATCTTATTATTTCCATTTTACTACTTCTTATAAAACCAAAAACAATAAAATGATTTCGATAGTTGATACTATTTCAGTTATAAAGGCCAGATATACAGCGCCAAATATGTTAAAACAATGTAAACATGACTGATCAGAACTTTGCTGGTTTTCGTAGTACACATATGAAGTAAATTTTCTCAATTGCAGTGCATAAAATACAAGTATATATTTCAAAATAGTAACCAAAAACTGTCCAAAAAATTTAATCTTTTAGTGTCACTTGTTTAATTTTCGACACGTTAGATTGTTTCTTCATTTTCGACTTAAAAGTGTTTATATTAGTTGTTAAATTACAGTTTTAACTACGCGATGCGTTACGTCTACCCGTTTGTAGAATGTGGCATTAAGAAGTAGTTTAAATGCTTACAAAACCTTATTTTATTATGGCAGACTCTATAAACCTGTAGGCGTCAAAAATTGTTTTTTTTTTTTTTTTTTTTTTTTTTTTTTTTTTTTTTTTTTTTTTTTTTTTTTTTTTTTTTTTTTTTTTTTTTTTTTTTTTTTTTTTTTTTTTTTTTTTTTTTTTTTTTTTTTTTTTTTTTTTAGTAAAGATGGAGAGAAAACCTTTACTAACTGGAAAACTAATACGAAAACTGCATTTTTTTCTTTTGTTTATCTTCAGTAAACGTACTAGTTTTTATTTAAAGTCATACATTCTTATTAAGAAATACCATGGGTCGCGTGAAGTTCCCAAAATTTACTGCTTCCTTTATTGTAGCACTTTAATGTACCACACTCTAGATATGTTTACTGCGAAAGTTTCCAAGGAAATAACTTCTCCAGCAAACAGCACTCTACTTGTCAAGCATAACACATGAAACCGTCTAAACGTTTGGGTACATCCCACGTGTTGTCAAGGAAAATGAAAAGGAAGTCTGACATAAACAGATAAATTTCCCCTGCACTCTGCTGGTTATAAAAATCTGGAAACTGATAACAATAAAATATCGTAACCTGGCAACCAGTTCGCATCATTGTAATTAGGAACATAAGTTGGAGAGTTAAAATTCAAAATGGACTAAGTGACAAAAACTTACTTCCGAGGAAGAGCATAAAAACGTAGAAAACACATTCACTTTTATATTTATTCAGTATAGTTTAATTATAAGAATAGATCATGCTGACATTGTTGGTTATTATAACATCAAAAATATACAGACATTCAAAATTCTCTAAGTATTTAAATCTGAAGGTAAAAAGAAAGACGTAAGTGCCATAACCGCCGCACTTATGCCCTTTTAAATATCACTAACCATGGCACTTATTACATTTTGATAGAAATCCTATAACAACAACGGTATTACCTTACCTCACTTTTGAAGATCGTATGGTATGGCACACAGACAATTTTGATGGAATAATCGTGAAAATATGGATTCTGACACTTAGTCACTTTTGAATTTCATCTCTTTAGTTTATGTTCTTGCCTTTTCTTTCTTCCCTTAAAATACTGAGCATTTAAAGCTATACGGTGCAGTGTGAAGTGTTTTGGTTATAGTCTAATGGCGGTATTAATTTATATATAAATAACATTAAATAGATCGTTTTTACCCTCACGCAAAAGAGCAAGTTATGCCATTTTAAATAACATTTTACAGATTGTACCAGTCGAGTAACACTGATAGTTAAGATATCATAACTTATATAAAGGAATTGTTAATATCGATTCATGTACACATTTTCTAGTGATTAACGCATTA
This sequence comes from Medauroidea extradentata, assembly GCA_003012365.1. Taxonomy (NCBI): domain Eukaryota; kingdom Metazoa; phylum Arthropoda; class Insecta; order Phasmatodea; family Phasmatidae; genus Medauroidea; species Medauroidea extradentata. Next base: position 59,033 of record PNEQ01062415.1, on the reverse strand, counting down.
CAAATATGCATCATTGCCAATTGCAGAATCTCCCACAGACTCATTTTTCCACCTTACTGCCTACGTTTTGGCATAAACAACACATAACTCTAGCTAACTGCAATGCACTGCACTCATTGCTGAATGACCATGAGTCAAATAGTAGTCACATTACCTGTGCGTAATTAAATATTCGGAATGTATTCAACAGAAGCTAGAAGCAAACTCATTTTATTTTGTCAGTATTTTAAACTATTCGTTTTATGAACGAAATCATGTGAGTTTTTTCTTCGTTAGTGGAATCATCGTCTTTAGTGGCAAATTTTAATAAAAATTCAAACTAGAACAAATTTGAAATCCAAAACACACCGAAAATAAAGCACTATTTTGCCCTAACGTCCAGAATATCAGAGAATAATAACCTTGGTGTCAAGTGAATCTGAAGTTTTGGTAAGTAGGGTTAACTTGCATATATTTAATTTAACACAAGTACATAATTGACAGTTATTAAGAAAACACTTTAAAACTCATTTTACAATTTCCCAAACAGGCCTGTTGCAAACTTACAAGTAGTTTTGTTCAAAAAATGTTCACAGCATTCATTTTCAACGGCGTTTGTTGGTCTCATATTTATTCAAATTAAACATAAGAGCTAATACATCTGTTAGTATTCAAGGATTCGTTTCGCGGTGTTACAAAGAGTGTTACCAAATCTGAAGAATTCGCAACACATGAACAAATTAAAAAATAATTACATTATGTCTTGAAAATTTTTTTTAAGTCAATATTGTAACACCTTAGACAGGTTATCCTTGGAATTTGTGTTATTATTTTTGCGAGCATATTTTTTTCCTGACTTATACTTTAAAACGTAACCATTTTTGCTACCGTAAATTTAATCTTTTATCCCGGAGGAAGAAATAGTGCACTGACAAAGTTAGTTTATTACAACTTATTCAAACTTTGCTCCATAATATTTATTTTTCTGCTTTTATAGCAAGTAGAATTAAATAACAGCGTTTAGTGTTAACATATAACTGAGATAGTTAAAATCGAGAAATTTGCAATAAGGTAAACAGTACAATTAAAATTCTACTTGGTATTTAATAAAGGTTTTGTTGCAGTAAACCATAAAATCCTGAAAGTGCTCAAACGTTTCAAGTGAAACATTTTAGGATATCATGTATTCTATTGGCTTTAAATTAAAAAAGCTTAAATACTGAGCGAGAGTTTTGCCTGAATTCTCTTGGACATAGAAACACGTGAGGATAAACTTAGGTGTTTATGGAGCATAAGTGGAATTCAAAACAGAAAAAACAGGATTGCCCCGTAAAAGTCTGCCGTCCAAGCATAACTTTATCCTCGTTTTGAGTGGGACATTGTTGTCAAATTTTCTCTGGGGTCTAAAGGTAACATTTCTTCTTCCCATCTCAGTTGTTCAGGTTTTTAATATTAGTAACTGTTTCACACGTACAATTTTAATAAGCTTCAGAATATGGAAATAATTTTACAGAAATGTCTAAGGTTTGTGGTGTCTTCTTATATGTAGTAATACTAAATATACACACCTGCATGTAAGTACAAGTGCAGACAAACAGAGCGTAGTAGTGGTAAGATACTCGCATCACATTCCTAATAACCAGTATTACGTTCCTAGCTCTGGTCATCATGTTGATATCGGTTTTTCTAAACTACCTAAATTACTACAGGAAAATTTTGAAGCTGTTCCTTACGTTCGCTCAAGCCTGCTCCGTTCCCCTTTACCACGTTTACCTACACTAACGAAGTAAAACTTTCCTATTACACACAAGCATATATAATTGAATGCGGGCATCACCACGAAAACTCGGAGCATGTACCTTACTCTCTCTGCAAAAGGAAACAAACTACATACCTACGCTAGGGCATAAATAAGCTGTCATTGATGTAACGTAAAGTTAGTTGGCTTTACGTCTCGTCGACAGCAAGGTCATTAAAGACAGTGAGGCACAACTGGGAGCTGGGAGATGAGTCAGCCATGGCCTTTGTTATGGGCGTTCACGTGACCAAAATTCATAATTTTATATTTGCTTGGCAAAGTGTTAGTTTTATAGACGTTACTTGTGACTACATTTTAAATTTGCAGAAATTTTTTAACTCTTATAGTTTTCCCACAGCGGCATGTCAAAGTCACAATTTGCATGTTACAGAAACATAGGTTTAACAAAAAAGTTACTTACGTACTCAAATGAAATAATTTACACAGAAATTAAATAATATGGGCTATATGCTAAAAGATTTAAAAACACACAACAAAGTCATTTGGTCTTATTTAAAAATTACCATACTCGAGGTAAATTTTCATTTTCGAATTTTTTGAAAAAGTACAAAGGAATTACATTGTGTGTTTTTAAATCTTTTAGCATACAGCCCATATTATTTAAATTCAGTGTAAATTATTTAATTTGAGTAAGTAACTTGGTTTTTGTTAAACCTATGATCCTGTAACTTGCAAATTCTGATTTTGACAAGCCGCTGTAAGAAAACTATGAGAGTTAAAAAATGTCTACAAGTGTAAAATGTAGACACAAGTAACGTCTATAAAACCAATACTATGCCAAGCAAATATAAAGTTTTAAATTTTTGCCACGTGAACGTCCTTAAGGAACTATCCCAGCATTCGGCTGGAGCGATTTCGGGAACATGGAAAATTTTAATCAAGATCGTCGGAGCCAGGGATCGAATCCGTGTCCTCCCGAATGCGAAGCCAGCGTGTTACCGTTACGCCTCCTCTTCCGGTCTTTAATAAAAGGACTTGCCACAGGCACGGCTAAGCAGCGTGGGAAGTGAAAGATAATTGATACACTAACCTTTGATTTAGTCATACAAGGTGAACATTTTTGTTTCTGAAACACCATGTGGTGACTGTTTGTCTTCGCTACATAAGTGTGATGAAAACTATTCGTGACTGTACTATTTAAAATAATTGGCCGTGTTGATGGAATGAGTGACTTACGGTGTCTTTGGTTGGGTGTCCCGAGAAGAGGCCTGTGTATTGCTGTGACGTCAGGAGTGGAGTGCGTTCGGTTCCCGCTAGGGGCGAGTTTCAAGCTTTTCTGTAAGACGATTTTTTTAGAGAGAGAGAGAGAGAAATACATGCTATTGTGTCAGCCGCAGCGGGCGGTTCATTTCCATATTGATCTGCTGTCGGCGGTATGCTGGAGGTATGTGAATTTTGACAGGAACGAAATTTACTCAATATACCATTGGCGCTTATGCTTTCTTAAAAATATACTAAATATGATTTCTGACTTTATATTCGCCATTGGTCGTAACTTGTTTCGTGCCTCGACAGATACTGAGATGGTTGAAGTAATGTGTTTTTTTCTTCTTTATAGTTGAGTACCTTCTTACCGTTATTGGGTTTTGAGTTTTAATTTATTATATTCACACGTGCTCATTAGAGTAACGGTCTGACAGAAGCCCTTTTGTTTATCATTCCACAGACGGAGAAGGTTTAGAATTTTCAGTATATGGGGAATTACCGTCTTAATTTTATGTATCGAATGAATAACTATAGGAGAGTAATGGAACGCGAAGTTTTCATTGTAGTATAGCACTTCCGAATAATTTTGTGACGGGAGTCTACGCATTTGAAGTTCGTGGTAGTCAACGTCTTTAACAAATAGGTTTTTCGGCGCTGGTGAAATGTGTATGAAACACCGCGGTAATGAAGGAGGGGAGGAAACGGGAAATCCGAGAGAATACCCACCAACCAACTGGCTACATGTGGATATCAGGATGTGCCCCAACGATCCTTGCGAGGCGAGCATGTGCGACAAACCCGAGCATGGTCATACCGCCTTCCGGAACAGCGCTCTGGGAGATACACACGGCAATGTGTCCCGATGATCGGGAGCTTCAACCAGACGAGGAGTCCTCCCCCGGCGCGACCACGGCACGCCCTCACGGGACACGGCAATCAACGCGGGGCTAATGATATGTCAACAAGGTGCAGGTAGTGGGAGAAGTGTAATAGCAGCCTCCCAGCTCGGTGCACCCCGGGGCGTGTTGGTGAGCGACGTCTGTGTGAGATCCTGGGGGTGGCGCCCACGCAAACAGTAACAATACTCTATTGTCAACAGGCTCCCGAGGCGACGAGGTAGAGAGGGGGGTTAATGAGACGATGTTTGCGCGCTACGTCGACCCCTCCCGGCAAACATATCGCCGAACAACCCCCTCCCCCCTTTGCCATCAGTATCAGACGATGATGCTACGTTAACGACCTGCGAGCCGCGGTAGCGCTGTTTCTCTTCCCAACAATACGCCCGAGGCCGAAGCCCGCTTCTCGTATTGCTCATTAATTTTTTGGCTTTTGTTTAGGGTCGCGTGCAATGTAGGCTAAACAAACACTCCTTGGTAAACGCTCATGCATTGCTCTGGCTGAATACCGGTGAATACTCCTCTGCTGAAGACGTAAAACAAATATTACTCGGACATATTTCCTGTTGATGAGGATCCTACAATAAATTTATGAAGCATCACTGCGGTTCATTTCACACTTCTGAAACGAGCATGACTTTCTTATCATATTAACGCATGTGTGGGCTTAACTGAGCACGTTGTCATCTCGGCTTTCTATTGCTTGGCGACCAGCAAGCTGGAAACGCCACGCAATCCAGTTTGTGTATGGTGTTATGATGACCGACAGAAAGTTTGTAAATAGGAATTCATGAACCAACAGTCAGGTAATACGATAGTCATTAACGTAAACGAATCGCTTTTGTAGTAACTTGATCGAGAGAATCTGCGTATGATTCTCAAAGAGTTGAGGGGCCGCGGTGGCCGAGAGGTCAGACCTCTCGCCTCCCACGAAGGCGATCCGGGTTCGATTCCCGATGGAGTCTGTCCCCGGATTTTCGCATGTGGGAATAGTTCCGGACGATGCCGTTAGTCGGCGGGTTTTCTCGGGTATCTCCCCTACGTTCCGGTGCCGCTCCACATTCTCCTTATGTCACTCCTCACCAGCGCTGACCAAAATCACTCACTCAAAGAGTTTATGCTTGTCCTAATGTTTTAAAGTATATTTGATGTTGCACGTAGTGGTGATAATTTGTGTAATCGATGAAAACAGAGGTACTGGGCGTTTGTGACTAGTAAAATAACGTGAGAATGGACGGTGGTGAAATGCAAGGGAGGGAGGAACAAAGTCCTCTGAAGAAGATACGTGTCGGCAAATGGCAAAATCTACCAGATTTCCTACATGTGAAAAAGGAGGCGATTGATGCTCGAACCAGTTTTGGCGAGATGGAAGACGAGTATTCTGACAAATTCTCCACTGCAGATATTGGAACAAATATGTTTGTAGGACTCGTGAGAACATATGTTTGTCTTTTTAGTAACTTAACCGGTCAAACATACAACAATCTCAGATTTTCTCTGTCCCAAAGAAGGTGAGGTAAGTGGGCTTTACATCTCGTTGACAGCGAGGTCACTGGAGAACATAACACGCAACTTGTTACAATGACGGGAACTGGGAGAGAAGTCGACTATGACCTTTGTTAAGGAATCGTAACAGGATTCACCTGGAGTGATTTCGTGGTACCATGGAAAACTGAAATCAGAGTGGCCGGAGTCGGGGCTCAAACCCGGATCCTCCTGAGTGCTAGTCCAACGTGCCACTGTTGCGTCACCTCACTCGGTAGTCTCAAAGAATGAATGAGTGAGAGAGTTTTGGTCAGCGCTTAACAGCGTGGTCTTCAGCGCTGGTGAAGGATGACATGATGTGAGTATGGAGAGGCACCGGATTGAATCGTCGGGGGAAACGGGAGATCTCCGAGAAAACCCGCCGGCCAGCGGCATCGTCCGGCACGATTCCCACATGAGATAATCGGGGGACCGACCCTATCAAGAGTCGAACCCGGATCGCCTCGGTGGGAGGCGAGAGGTCTGACCTCTCGGCCACCGCGGGCCCAGTCTCAAAGAAGAACCATTTATTAAATGACCGTGTTTTAGCAGCAACCAATAAGCACTGTCCAACGAATGGCTTGTTATATTTTGCAATAGTCACGTAATGTGTTATCCAAGAGCAATTCATTCCGAGACAGCAGGTAGGTTAAGTGATTAAGATTTGATTTCGCGCTTATTGAAACCTGCTGTCTGCCTTATATAAACGTGTAGAAATTTCATGCATGTGCAAATAAACCGCAAGAATATTTTAATATGGATTTACGGTTATGTGTCTAGAATGTATGTAAGAAAGCATGAAGTAAGTAGCTAATCTATTTATTAGCAATGAAAATTTTTACGGTAGTAATATACACAAATAGACAGAACGCAATGTAATATGGTGAGCTAAAAAATATCTTAAAATATGTACAATGTTAGTTGAACACTTCTTGAAACGAATTAAAAATAAATTTACGTGACATAAGAAGGCTGTCGCTGAAATTTTTAGAGTTCGTAAAATTGTAGACCCCAGCGAATTTTCTGCCCCATCTGAGAACGTTGACACGTAGCGCATTATTTGTAGTTGCTGTAAATATTTTACAGTTTATTTTACATAAAATCACAAATACATAAACTTCAATTATTAGAATTATTTTGTGAAATAAACAGAAGTACATATGAATTACAAACTTTTACCATCCCATTCTAAGTAGACTGTGAGTGTTTTTTGTGAACTCAGATAGCCAGTTATAGCTTTCATAATATGTATTACGCAGAACAAAATAACATAATATATTGTTGTAGGGTTCTTGTGGTTTAAATATTGTTTAGCTTAATTAATTCTTAATAGCTATGTGATAAAAACATTTTCATGTAAAATTACTAATATATGTATATATAAATATAAATATATATACATATACATACATACATATACTATATATCACTCGTTCTGCATGATCATAACATTTGGTTTTTAAGTCCGTGCTCTCTATTTTCTACTATATTTTCAGCGATATTAATTATTTACGGTTAAACGAAAACATATATAAAAAATCTGTCTGTCAATTTTGTTTATAATCGTCTTCTCCACGTTGGCTGATTTTTTCATGGCAGTAAATACTACGGTTTTAGATAATTATGAAATCAACGAAATCCTGGTTAGTTTCCTTTTAATCGAAATCGTATAACTTCATGGTTTGAAAAAAATTAAATATGATGGCAAAAACCATTTTAAACAAAATTGCCAGACAGAATTTTATATCTGCTCTCGTTAATGATTATTAAAATAATTATCGCAAAAACTCTTTAAACTAAAGAGTATTGCCTTAAGTCACCGCTGTTTTGACTTTTTGAGCTGCATGATTAAACTGATAGCTCTGCCATGCCTGCCAAAAAACACCAGTTCGCTTAAGTTTTATTTATAAGTGATTGTTGAAATGTACGTATCTAATAATTTGGCTTACATAGGAAAAACAATAGGACTTTTTAAATTTTTCTTCTTTACTAGAAATTAGGAAAACACTGTATATTTTTATAATATGCAGTCAGACCGATTCACTATCTTACGAAAATACATCTGGGAAGGATACACGGTTACTCTAGATTTGAAAATTTAAACGAAATATAGCTTTGAATCAACTGCTTCCCTTCTTATTTTTAAGTAATGTTAGGCTTTCATTATGACTTAAAAACCCAATTAAAATTAATGTATAATAGTAGGACACAGCAGTCGAAAATCGGTCAACTCTCCTCTCAACGTAACGTATAGATGTATGAACTGCATTTATCCCGTAAGCATGAGATGTGTGTTTTAACAAAAAGTATTTGCTGGAAGAATGGTTTAAATGTGTACTAAAATAGCAGCAGAAATGCGAAACAGGTGATATTAATGTGGCTAACAATGGATACTTCTGAATACCGAGCAATGTTCGTAATTTACATGTGAGAAACCGCTAGTTAATGATAACCTTTATTAAATTCACTGTACTGATTGCTATCAAAAGTTTTTTTTTAACTGATATAGTATTTAAACTTAAAAATAAAAAACTTTTCATATATGCAGATTGTTTACACCTTACTATTTTAACCATGGAGGGAAAATTTCCACCTGGAACTAGTGCAACCGACTCTACCAAGAATCTGTCGTTGAAAAGCCTGCTTAGTACCGAACACAATCTCGCTGGCTTCTCCGGTGGAAACGTTACGAAAATATACGCCGTGTTTTCCCCCGGGAGGAAAATTTGCGACTGCGCGACAGACCTCCCGCGACCGGAGGGGAAAAGTGATGTCAGAACTGGCCCCGAGAGTCGTTAGCACGGCAACTAATTAGTCATTCCACCCTCCTACCTTCTTATAAGCCCTTCTTCTCGGCGCTACCCCGCCTCCGCTAACGAGATTAACGTTTCATAACGAGGCCAAGACGGCGACTGCCTCGCTAAGATTGGGCGGTAAATAAATAATGGAGTCTAGCTGCAGGTGCGGGCGGGAACGGCCTCAACGTGAGAGAGAGAGAGCAAGAGAGAGTAAGAGGGTGACGTAGAGGCTATGAGCCCTGGAATAAGCGCTACAAGAGCTGGGGGAACAACGTCAGACGTTCTTTACGGCGACCTCTATCGCGCCCCTAGTTAGTTAGCCTACCCTACGCACACATCGTTACTGGTTGCCTACCCTCCACGGCTCTTCCCTCGACAATCTCACAGCACTTGTGCTAATAAAACGCCAGAAGGTAAAGAACCGAGGTGTGCGATTACTACGTCGAGGGTGATACTACAAAAACGGATCTGCAGTGTTAAGATAACACAGAACTAAGAATTAAAAGAATTGAGTTCTGAAACTAATTTAAAAATAATTTTTTTTGTTCCTCGCTTATGGTAATATAACATGTATATTTCCGTTTATTTAGAAATGATAGCTCTTATGAATTCATAAAACTGTCGAAAAGAGAATTAAATATATTTTGTATTGTCGTCTTCCTAAAATGAGAGTACATACAAATGTTTCGTTAATTGAATCAAAACTAACTCTGATAGTACAACTCAAAAGGTCAAAAGCTTGTGATTCGTAAGTTTCATTTGTTGCACATCCTCTATTTCAGAAAGTACAAACTGAATAAACTGTTTGTGAAATTTGGAAACTGTTTAACCATATCTAACAGAGAGAGTAGAGTACGGTCAGAACAATCTGAAGAGTTGGAGCTCTCGTTGTATTTTAAATGTCAGTCGATCCGAAATTTCCCTAATTTTATTATGTATACATAGCTTTATATAGATTTTACATAACCTAAATTAATGTGTGATGTTTCAATTATTTAAAATATGTAAATATGCACCACTTACAGTCCGTAACTCAAAGTGTTGTTATTACAAAGGACAGCTTAAAAAACAATGAATTCTTTCAACTCATGTCAGGTAACTGTTATGTTACCCGTGTTCTCAAATAGCACTCTATGAATAAATACGTATTTCAGGTCATATAACAAAAACCACTTGGTCAAAATATACTTAATTTTGTTCTTTTGAAACGCCAGGTAGGTTTCAGAATATGAAACATATGTTGGATACCCGCGTTTATGGAAGATTATGATTCATAATACAATACATATTTTACTTTTCTGCATTTAAATATATTTTATACCTAGACAGTACATATTTTTGACTGCAGATTCGGCAGGGTTTTTTTATTCATGTTTTACAAGTAATGACTGGTTTACTCAAAACTGTACATATATATTTTTAAAATTTTCAATATTATTTAGTATTGAAGAAAGTGTTATTACTACATGCATAAAATGTATCAACATGCAGTATCTTTATGCTGTCATTTTTAAGAGACATTCCAATAAAAAAAAAAGCAATAGTTTTATTTAAATTCTCACAGACAGTTTTTCGGTCAACGCCAAACTGATCATGTAATTAATACCATAAATTGTAATGTGATTTAGTTTATTAACATGACTCAGACATTTGGTAAAGGGGGCTAGTATATATAAATAAAAAGTTTGGTTATAGTATGAAATGAACAATTTACAATATTATCCCAAAATATGAAAAACAAAATCACCAAAATTGTAAGTGTTCTTTACTAACAAATATCTAATTTTAACAACCACTTTTAAGTTAACACTATAATATTTTTAGGGCGGAAATTGTAGTAGCGATTCTAGCCACTTGATACTATAATCTTGATGTCAGTTGTTAAAAATTTTTCTCTGTTGGAGTGATGAATACCTGTCATTATCTCTTAATAACTTAAAAAAATCATAAATTGTTTACACAATGATTGTGAAAAGTATTTCATTTTGTATTCTTACTATCGTCATGTTGGAATGGCTTATGGTTGTCCGGTGCCACTGATATAAAACACTATGCCTTTACCTCTCTTCATAATAATGTTTATACAAGCACACAGAGAATACTTGTGTAAAGTTGATAAATTTTATATTTTGTTACAATAATTAATATACAGTATTATAAAACGTTTTGACAGTCGAGTACAAGTGATTTAAAGCTATTGAAAAAATGGAACATATTCTGTCACGGAGTGTGACACATGTACATTACACTAATAACTATTCCAACACACAAAGAGAACAAACACATAAAAATTATTTCAAAATTGACGTAACTTAATACACTTTGAAATACCCCTAGTAAATTACTTTAAATATGGTAACACGCGAGAAGTTATCTTGAAGATTGTAATCATATTACCTATTGACCTGAATGCCAAAAACGGTTGCAAGATTGCGAAAGTCAGCAAACGAGAAATAATTAACCTAACTTAAACTAATAACGTGTGTACGCTACTCACAGATGGTGTTGTACAAGACCATTATTTTTTTTTGACGCACTAAAGTTGATATATCCATGTGTATATTGCAGGACGTTCCACTTTACAAGTTTTAATAAGCAGGCTTCTAAGCTGAATCACCCATATGGCATTGTAAAGCGTACGTGAAAAAAAGTTGGGTTTACAATTGAGAACACAACAGTAAGTATAGAACATAGGTCGTTCGCACAAGAACTAACCTCTATGTATACTTGATTACCTATCACTATCTTCATACCGATTCACAACATTAAACTAGTGGTCGTTTGAATAGAGATGCTGACATAGGAAATGGTAATATTTCATTTCTTCTGTGTACGCATAGGACAGAACCAATCACAGCAAAGGATTTTGTGTGTGCCAGCCATGTTTGTTTGACCTTCAAAAATGCACAAGAACGAAACAAATCTACAACAAGAAATGTTAACGTTAAAAACTATGTTTCTACGTTGTAAATATTGTTTTATGCTTTGCAGTTTACAGGAACTTTATTTCTATTTTTCCTATTATCTCCAAACACGTTTCCACTTCAAATATACTTCAGTGGCTTTCGGTATATTTTATACAGCAAGGGATATTTAATATTCGTCGAAAAAAATGCAATTGGCTAAACATAACAGTAAGAATCCAATTATGAACCTATTTGGCACAAGGCGTCTGCTAGTGCAAAGTTTCTACTGTTTTGTCATACGTTCTGTGCTCATTTTTTTTATTGTGAACCAACCTTTAGTCACTGCCCAGGAATGTCAGCGAACACAGAGAGTACGCCTTTCCCATTGGACACCATTTTACAGAGATAGAATTTTGTTGGTGTTTGTGAATTATGTAGACTCTCGTTCCACTGTCAGTTTTGGGAGGTGTACGTTTCTCACAAAGCATCCATCTTATAATTAATGATTACGGGAATGATTGTGTTACGTCGTGAATGTTTCTTTAGAATAAAACAAGCCACGACAAGAAAGATAACCATATGTCGTGCCAAGCGACGCATAGTGAAGTCCACAATTCCTGTCTTAGTTATTGGGCGGACTTCAACAAAATTCGTAATTCCATACTATAATTTAACGTTTGAGTTAGACGAAGTATTACTTGACCGTTACATGTAGATAATAAACCCACAGCAAAGTCGATGACGTTTGGAGAGAGAGTGTGCAACAAAAGTAACTCACACAATATCTATATAAAAGAAAGTCGTTTTAGTTACATTATTTATAACTCAAGAACGGCTGAACTGATTTGGCTGAAAATTGGTGGGGAGATAGCTTAGAACCAGGAGAAGGACATAGGATACTTTTTATCCCGTTCCACCGCGTTCCTGTGTGACGTCAAAGAGAATACAAGTCACTATAAAATGTGGTATAACAAAAACGCATATGACATGGAATAACAAAATGACAGCTAAACATAATTTTGTCTATACATAAGTATGTTTGAAAATTTTGTCAGAAATCAATAATCAGTAATAATCAGTAATTTGTATTCTCATATTTCCCGAAAATGCATGTTCACGGGTAGGAAGACCATCTGCGTTGTTTGTTCTTGCGCCTGATAACAAAACAAATGAAGAGTGCAACCTATGCACCAAAATACATGAAAAATACAGAATCATTAAAATACTTCATCCAAAATCTGCTTACTTATTGCCTCTAAGGAGGAACAGAGTTTGCAGGGCCAGTTAGTAGTTTACAATTTTAAATCGAGAAATTTAAAACGTGCGCCTAGCTTAGTTTGCTTACGTGCAGCAGTGAACTGAGCAATTTTCTTCCATCAACTCAGGTTGACTTATGAAAACATACGACCTGGTAACGTGACAGAGAACATCATTTTCAAGAGGTTACTTTTCGTAAATGCCTTAAAGAAAGGTACCGGGTCGAATAGTGTTTAGAGACTCAACTTGGTAAGTTACTAAATTTCAGAGACAACTCTTATACATGAGTACAGAGATTATCAGCTGTGAGTAAGACACACATTATTTCAAAATTTTAGGTGATACCCAAGAACTCTTCATGACGACATTATCTGGGAAGACGAAGTAAATTACAATTGACAAAAACATTTCCAGGTCTTTAGACCTGCACGTATGTCAAACCCTTCTTGTGTTCAGCCGCCACTAACAGTTCTAGCTACACTCTGAATCTGTATTAGTGAATATTCACTGATTCACGCTAATTGATGGAGCAGTTTTAACAATTTGAAACACTGAAAATAGTCACTGTTTAATTAGTGAATATTCACAGATTTCCTTTAATAGTGCCAACATCTTACAGGTGAATCAGTGAATATTCACCGTTTTATTCAGTTGTTTTCAAAGAACAGTTTTCACTTACCGAATCAGTGAAATATCACTTGAAAATCTGTGGACATTCCCTAATTAACTTGTGGAATGTTGGGTACTCTTCATTGGAATCAGTGAATAGTCACCGATTTCACAGTGGTTTCTCACTGATTCAATTTGTTGAAACTGCTCCATACATCGGCATGAATCTGTGAATATTCACTAATTCAGATTTAGAGTGTACTACCGGGAAGCACATGAATTGTTCATTGTTTACTACTGATTTTACTAAACTGTCTAGGATCCTTCGTGCATGTAAATAAATCGTAATAGTTCATGTTACGAAAGAAACTGAGATGAACATGTTTTCTCACAAATTTTATTCAAGTACTTTTTCTTTATTGTATGAGTAGATTCAATGGACCAATTACAGTGACTACGATTGACTTCGAGAGCACATTAGCATATCAGTTTTACTTACTTACTCTTTGAGAATATACTGCGACAATATATTTCAACAATGGAACGAATGTTCACACGTCGCACTTGAGCAACTGCGATGCTTTGTTATTATTCATATTCATTCATACAAATGGATATCATTTATTTAAAATGAGTAGACATAAACCTGCTGCAATCTGTAAAACAGCGAATAATCGTTAGAGCACTGTTATTCGATTTGCTTTAGGAGATTATGCAGCGACTTGAGACAGTATTTTAAACCAAATAAACATGTCTGCCAGTTCACGAGGACGTTAAAAGGGTCAATGATATGGCGTTAACTATAATATCATACAGTCTCATGCTTCTACATATTATTCTATATTGAAATAGTGGTAATGTACATAAAATCTTTGGTCTTGCCATCTATTTAGTTTTCATAACCCTTTGTGTATTATTTTTCCATTTTGTCCTTTAGTGCACAGGTTAATTTAGTTTCAGCTTTTTAATTTTTTTTACAGCCTTGAGCATATTTATCTTTCTCTGGAATTTCCCATTGATATGAATGGAATTTTTTTTAATTTTTTCCGTTTCCCATTTCGCGTCGTGTTTTATTATCTTTAGGTAAAGGGAATTGAAACTTTTCCCTTCTGGGTATATGGGCAATAGATTTACATCGGAAAATTCACTACGCTATTACTTTTGAAACACAAATGTCCAAAACGAAATCAAGAAAACACATTTATATCTACAGGAATAAACAATACGTTTTACTAGGAAAAATATATGTAATTCATCATGCAAATTGAAATAACATTTCGGAAAGGTAAGAGAATAAGTTAATAAAATTTATCAGCAAAGTTAATTACGTACGTGTGTATATATATATATATATATATATATATATATATATATATATATATATATATATATCACTCAAATGTTACGTTACTGGCTAGAAACAATTGAATTCATTTGAGAAAAAGTATTTCATCTAGCAACGTGTCATATAAAGTAACAAACCATTAGGGAATCTATGAAGGTCTGTAACGTCTAAAAACAGAATCATGCATGCAACGAAGACAAAATACATGCAACATTTTGCATACATAGACCTTTTATTGATGTCAATTTTACAAATTTAAATACCTTTGAATAAAGCAATATAATATTATAATATTTGACGTATGATTCAGTGTAGTATTTTTATAACAATCAGACATGATAGTTTATATTTTACACGTAAAAAAAACGCCATTTGTTGAGAACTAAATTTTACAGATTAACCTTAAGATTTCAACTCTGTATATACTTTCCTGGTCCTTATTAACGATCTTGATGCCTTAGTGACAGAATGTTTTGGCATTTAACGCTGTATGTACGGTAAATTTTGCTCTTATAAAAATCTTTCATTTCGCATAGTTTTTGCGTAACGGACCGTTAAAGTAGCCAAAATTTTAATGTTTACGTTTTAAGGACGACTCTAAAAACCATCTCACTTACCACAAAGAAAAAATTCGCAGTCAACGATACTGTAGGCTACGAATTCAGCAATATTAAACAACAAAATAAAATATTTTTGTGTTAATAAAAGTCATTATTTTTAATTTTTTTTTAAATTTCAGCATTTTTATTTAAATACAAGAAGTTTTTATTCCTTGTTTTTATGTACGTGATATTGTAACCAGCGACGTCTTTATCCACAGTAAACGTTTCCAGTTTGGTATGTCACTTGATTTTAGTGTAGTTCTTAAAACGGAAACATGCAAATTTTGACTTTAACAATTCATTGCGCGAAAAATATGAGAGATAAAAAAATTTCGTAAGAGCAAAATTTAGTCACATTTTGTGTCTTAAATAAGACAATAAATATCTGGTACCAATATAAAAATAAAAACATTGTGATGAAAATTGCTGCGGCCGCGCCCATGCCAATGACTTACAGGTTGCTAAATGGCATACATTTGACAAAAATTCACAGTCATTAAAACAGCATGTCTTTTTGTGAAAAAGCGCTCTGCAGAGCCTTGAAATTAGAATTATTTTACTGAATTCCATAAACAGTTTTAAACTTATAGCTGTTGACACTGAATATAAATAAACAGCATCCTTTCAGTTGAACTAGGTATCCGAACGCGAATCAGGATTTTATACTTTCGGACACTAAAGTAAAGTGTTCAATATCTTCATAATTGCTATTTATATGTGTGTGTGTGTGTATTTTATTATTTAAGCTACACTTTATATCTAAACAAGTTTCATTTATAACCTAAAAATTAAAAAAAAATAATTGCCGTAGACTGATATTTTCGACTTAATTGGCCAAAAAAATAATCTGTAAACCTTCAGAAGAGACTTATGTATTTAAAATTGGGTACGATCATATTTTAGTGCACTGTTATACTAAAAGGAGTTTTTTAAGTCAATTATTTTTCCTGGATGAACGTAAATTTAATGTTTATTATTATTTATTTTTTTAAATTTTGATGACTGTTTAAAATACAAATATGAAAACAAATGCGTATAATGTAAATAAGAATATTTACGTTTCGCGTTAATTTTTCGTACAAGCAATTAATTATAGACCTGTGATACACATATTTAAATTTTATTCATCGAATTAAAATTTTTTGCGAAGAAACGTGGGCTTGTAAAATATATAACATTGTCCACTAGTACACACTACTGCCTTTTTTACAGTTACTACGCAATAAATACGTAAATGATAAGTAGGAATAACAATATATTTACATTGAGTTTTATTAAATGTGATTATTATTTCCTAGTACTAAAATTGATAACTATTGTTTAACTAGATTAACAATTCATCATTTGCCTAACAAATAACCTAATGACGGAGTTACGACTAACAAACAACCCTTAAAAATAATTCATGTTCGTGAAATCGTCCTTAATAGAATAAAAGTGTCCAAATATAGTTTACAGAAATATATTTTTAAAAGGAAAATAAATGCCAAGATATTATTTTAAAATAAATAAGATCCCAGGAAAACGGTTTCTGTAAATTTCGGATATACAAAGAAAATTTTGATCTCAAATATTTCAGTAACAATCAACTGTGGCGACATATGAATGAAAAAAAAAACATTTAAATGATTCGTTAATATACAAGTTTGCGATGAAGGTGGCAAAATGGAGCTGGGGGTAGAACGGATTGTCAACCCAGCAAACACAAAGAGAACAAACCGGAATCGGGCCGACTCCGGCTAGGCGGAAAAGTAGACAGCGGGCCGATGTCTTTTGCCGTAGTCCAGCCGATGTCCTTTTAGACCAGCGGCAAATAGTTTGCCGTCAAGTCAGAAAGACACCGTACCGATTCCGGCAAGACGTCAAAAAAGACATCAGGACAACAACGGTTGTATTTCATTCTGAACACCAGCCCGATGAAGGCTTGACGTCTTTATTGTCACTGAACCGGTGACTGCTGGATGTCTTTCAGGACACTGGTCAGTCAACGGCCAGATGTATTTTGGGACACCAGAAAAGTAACAGCTGGATATCTTTCAGGACACCAGACTGGTAGCGGTTGGATGTCTTTCAGGACACAGTACCAGCAACAGCTGGATGACTTTCACAACACCAAAACTAATGACCTGGACAGCTACCGGTAAGATATCAAATAGATGTCTTGCCGTTAGCAAAGAAGATGGAGGGCCGGTGTCATAAAAGACACCGGACCGTTGATGGCTGAGTGTCGGAAAAGACACCGGGCCGTTGAAGGCTGAGTGTCAGAAAAAGACACGGGACCAGTGATGGCTGGGTGTCGAAACTTGGAGGACAGGAGATGGCCAAACATAAATATGAATTTATTTCCAAATAGTTTCACATGCATGTTACAAATATTTTCCTTAGTGTTTCGTCCATGTCACCACGCACCTGATGTAATCATACAGTATTAAGTTTTGATGTTGCATGAATGGAATGTCTTGGGCTCGAACCGGCAATCATCTCGTTTGTAGTCCATCGTGCTAACCACTTTTTTAATTTTTAACACTATTTATTTTACTAACAGAACTACAGTCGTGTACAACCACAAAAGTAACAAAGTCTACTCTATCTACAGTACAAAAAATTACAATAAACCGTATACCCTACATGGTCAAAACTGTCACACAAAGGTATGTGGGGACAGAGACTCAAGTGCGCATATCCTCCCCCCCCCCAAAAAGTGCATTTGTTGCAACGCGTTTACACAACATTCATACAATTCGGCTATTGTATACATTTATCAGAAACAGACAAGAGAAATACCCTAATCCTGTAAAATGTTTTTTTTTTTTTTAATTTTGACATTTTTCAAGTCTAGGGTACAGACCTAGGACCGTTGATTTAGTTCATGTTATTCGACGACATTATCATATTTATACACATTGCACGTTAGTTCTTATATGAGCATTGTAAAACTTGTACTCGTTAAAATTAAAATAAATAGTTGCCGTAATACTTTCTCAATGTGCCTCTTCTAGCCATGTTCCACCTGTCTTGACGTAGGATTGGTATAAAGTCTCGTAATGTAACTGGAGTTTTGATGTCGATAAGGAAGGCGATTGCATGGAACAGGTACTAAGCTGCTGCTCTTCTCCTCACCGTAGGAAATACATAAAAGTCAGAATGAAGTAGCTTGCTATCGCTGATGTCCCCGTGACCATCATTGATTATTTTTCGCACACGTGGCCTACACCAATGCCATATCGGAACTGCGTATGTACATGAGTTTATTCTGTGGATAGCTGTGTCTGTATATCCACACACTCCACATGTAGGGTCATCTGTTAAGTTTATATAGTATTTTCTCTGCTGTGTATCTATGATGTTATTGCAAAAACGATATGCTTCCGATCGTAGATCTGAAGAGACGTGTGCATCCGCTAGTATTCTACATGTCCTAGCCCATTGGATAGTCGGCACTTTATTTACAACTGCTGGCACAATGTCCCCCACTTTTAAAGCTCGTTGGAAAAGATTTCTTGCAGAAGCAACACTTCCTTCTGGTATGGACTGCAAAATGTGTTTAAGCCTTTCCGTTGCGCTTCGATATGGGAGTGGCACACGACCAGCTTCTGACCACAATTTTTTTTTCTGCAGGGCAGCATATATATCATCTTGACGTAGAACTGTTGCAATCGCCGTCGAGTGGTATATCGCTTCGCACTGTATTGTATGGTTAGTTAGGCCAAGTCCCCCTTCTTGCACAGGAAGATACAATTGTGTGCGGGCCAACTTGAACATGTGCGACTTCTATAATAAGTGTCCAACATAGCTTAGAATTTTTGCATTATATCGTTGTGATAGGGGAAGAATATGTGTCAGATACCATAGTTTCGCGAGTAAAAAGGTATTTACTAAGGTAACTCGCTGCATGATATTTGTTTCCCGAAAGTTCATTTCAATTTGACGAGTTCGAATCTGATTGACGACTAATTTCCAGTTGTAATTCAGCATACTATTTACATCCGTCTGGAAATACACACCCAGTATTTTTAGTGTATCAGATTTGCAGAATGGATGAACGTCATCGATCGTCTCTCCATCAACCCCTATATCCAACATTGCAGTTTTTGTCTTATTTACTCGCAAATTGGAAACACGAGTGTAAAAGTCCAGGCAATCTGCTATTATTTTTACTTCCCGTTCAGATCGAACAACACATGTGATATCGTCGGCGTAGGCCGTTATTTTAAAGAACATTTGTGAGACTTGAAAACCTCCTATTTGATCGCTAATCATTCTGCAGAGAGGTTCTATCGCAATAGTAAACAGGATCATAGACAATGGGCACCCTTGTCTGACGGAACGCCTTATCTGTATAGGTGGTGTACGAAATCCATTGACCATGATACGTGACCATATTCCCGTACACACCATCTTCACCCATTTTATTATTTCTTCCGGAAAATTAAGGGGAACCATGACTTGTATCAGGAACTGATGATCAACTCTGTCAAATGCCTTGTCCATATCTATATTTACAAAGGCCATCTTACTGTTGCGTAATCTGGCAAGTAACTGGACATCGCGTAAAGCTTGTACTCCTTGTAAAATCGACCTCCCTGGAACCGTACATGTTTGGCTGTGGCCAATCACGTCTGCCAAACCTAGGTCGGCAATCTGCCGACTTCGTGGGACACCTGGTTTTCGGTATGAGAACTATTAAACCTTCTTTATGAGACCTGCATAACTCCCCTTTGGCAAGCACGTCACGGACTACTTCACAAATGTCGACACTAATAATGCCCCAGTACGTCGTATAAAAATCATATGGTATTTCGTCAGCACCAGGAGATTTATTGGATGGTAATTTCTTAATGATATTACTAATTTCCTCGTCTAAGCATGGCGTTGTCATTATCATCTTATTATTTTCACGTAGTTTCTGTTTACAGACTTGTAATACTGTAGGAACCAACGCGTCGTCAGTGTTCTGTTTTGTGTAAAGCTGTGTGAAATAGTTACAAAGAATTGTCATTACTCCCGCCTGATTGTGAACCGTAGTATCGTTTTCATCTATAAGATGCGTAATCGCTTTTCGCCGTTTTTGTTATTATTCTTTGATGAGTGTAAACATACTATAATTCTCCTCCGCTAAAAGACTTTTGTCATCAATCAGTATATAACGGTTTTTTAATTGTGCACTGTTTAAAGCCATAAGTTTAAGCTTCGTTTGTCTGATGTTTTCCATAACATTTTCTCCACTATAAGCGCGCTGGTGCAGTTCACGCAATAGGGTGTCATAAAAGTCTTTTGTTTCCCGTCGTTCCTCCGCTAATCGATATGCATGCCGTTTAAACAATCGCATTACATTCGGTTTCACACACGTGTCCCACCATATCGCTACAGATTGGTACTGCGGTTTCTTTAAACGCCAACGCGCCCAACTATCCATGAAGTCCTCTTTCACTTTCATATTATGCAATAGGGACGTATTAAGACGCCAAGTTCCTCGTCCGATACGTGTGACGTCGGCAAATTTTTCGTATGTAAAGATCACTGCACAATGGTCACTTAAGGATACGGGGACGACATCATAACTGTGAACCTTAGACAGGTGTCGTGACTTCACGTAGAACCGATAAATGCGTGATCGGCTCTGTGATGTGACGTATAACGCGTTCCCTGATCGTCTGAGGCCACATCACTCATTTCAAGGCAATGTATTACGGCAGAAAGCGCAGCGTTGGTCGGATAATAACCTCCTTGATGGTCGCAGAGTTGCACAACACAATTAAAGTCGCCACCAAAAATAATTTGGTTACAGTCTGGATGAAAAAACGGTATTATGTCCTCCGCGTAAAACTTATTTCTTTCGCGTCTCGCTTGGGATCCTGATGGTGCATATACGTTTACCAGTGATACCTCATTAATTTTTCCTGACATGACACGGCCTGACGGATGATAGTGCAACTCTTCTGTTTCCAGGCCGGCCCGTGTTATGATTGCCGTCTCTCTGCCGTGGCTGCCAACATTTGTGTATACATTAAATTAGTGAAATCCTGCAAAGTCGTGTACGACGACTTCTTGTAAGAAAGCTATATCCACCACCCGAGATCGAAATATTGCTTCTAGCGACGCTATACGTACAGGGGTCGAAACCCCGCATTAATTTAATGAGAAAATTGTCAACAACACCAACATTTATATCACAATTTGAGTTTGTTATTCATCATAAGTCTCTACCCGCACCTTGCTATTGGACCGACGTAGTTTTTCAATTACTTCTTTGGCGAGGTCTAGCGAATCTTGCCTATCCTAGTCATGTTGTGATAACACCTGTGTTTTTCGCATGGGACTTCTGCTCTTGGCCCTAGAGTCATGTTCATATGGTCGTTTTGTATTGTGTCCATCATGTAGGTACCATTTCTGTATAGTCCGCCCAGGAGTCCCCCGACCCGCCAGTATTTGTTTTGGAGACATCCTGTGTATGTTGTGTCTGGCCATTGTTAGCAACAGCACTGGCACTATGCGTATCCGCCACAGTTTTGCGGTTCTCAGTCAACAACGAGTTTAGGTTAACTGATTTCTGAGTCGAAGTTTCCCCGATGGGTGTTTGAACAGGCCCTTTGTGTTCACGTGGTTTGAGTTCAGGGTACTCTATCCGTGACAGTGTTGAAGTTGGTACTGTTAACGTGTTTTCTGGGTGACTGTCAGCTGTTTGTTGGGTGCCCCACCTTCTAATCGTGCGCGCGTCCTTGTCTTGCAAATTAGGACACGTTATGCGCTCGTGAGTAGTGGATTTGCAGTAACTACATGTTCTTGGTTGTCCCTGGTAGATAACTACGCCACGGTAGCCATCAATTGTGACGTACGAAGGAATTTCTTTTTTGATTTCCATTTTCGCAATACGAACACCTGTTTTTATGTTAAATTTATATTTTTTTTATTCCACACCTCATCGTGTAACGTAACAATTCGACCATAACCCTCTAATTCTGTGAAAAGTTTGTGATTATCCAACTCTATAGGCAAATTTAATATCCTAACCAGTTTTATGTTATCAACTGCTTCTTCAATGCTGACGTGAATCATTTCCTGGTCTGCAGAGACAAATGTTGACTCACCATTTGTGCGCCGTAATATCTCTTCGCACGGACCGGACGAGACGAATTTCAGAAAGACACAGTTCTGGTGACCATCCAGTTGTATGGCGTCCAGTTGCTCTTCGGTGACGTTCAGGACGGAGTCGATCCATTCATGGATTTCTAAGGCAGATGGCCGTTTTGCAAACACAATGCGCAATATATTCACACGGATGTTCGACATGTTTCAGTTATACAAGATTATGAGATTCAAACAATATATCCGTTGCCACTCGTGTACGTAAACCCTCCCGTTTCACGCTCGAGCGACCAACCTCCCCCCACCGACACGATGTGCACCCGGCGGAGGCACGCACGGAATTACCACTATACCACACCACCTTGTTGGAACTTAGACATGAAACATATCAACAAGTAACTTTTCCAGGCACACGGCTGATTTAAGGATAGGTTTGCAGACAGGTAGTGTATACTGGGTTTGCTTATTTTTGATTAGTAGTCTACTTAACACGTAGCCATTGAAATAGTGGCATGTGTCAGTAACACACTAGGAAATAAATAATTTATGTAATAATAACTTACTTTTATACATAAGTTATTAACCACCGAAATTCAAAGCATATCAGTGTTCGTTCAATATTTCTAAAGTATCATTAAGATTTCCTTAAAAAGACCACATATCACTATCATTCCCGCGACATACAATTACTGTCTAAAAAATTACGCCGTACTTTAATGGCCTGATCTCTTCTTGCCTATATTTTTATACGTCGTTAAAAATACAGCGGGCTGGAAACTTTTTCGAGATAGAACGAAAAAAGTACATCGCACCATTAACGGCCCGGTATCTTCTAGCCAATATATTTGGCATGTCTTTTAAAAAACAGCAGGCAATTATCTTTTTAGTGACAGATAACAGCTGCCCAGAAAAGAATACCGAAATGTTAACTGCCCGGTATCTTCTTGCCAATATCTCTTAAGTGTCTGTAAAAAGACAGCAGGCTATTACCTTTTTAGCGACAGATAAGTGCTATTCAGAAAAGGATTCCAGTATGTTACTGACCCAGTACATTTTTGCCAATTTTGTTTAACGGTCTTTAAAAAGACAGCAGGCTGGTACATTTTCCGCGACACATCTGCTGTTTGGAAAATGACACAACACATTTTAACTGTTTGGTATATTCTTGTCAATATCTTTTTAGTGTCCTTACAAAAAAAAAAGAACAGACTTGTATATTAATTTTCATTACAGATAAATACTGTCTGAAAAAGGACACTGCACAGTAAACAACCAGGCATCCTTCTGCCAATATATTTTAGACGACCTTAAAACGATAGCAGGCTATTATCTTTTTCGCGATATTTTCTCACTGTCTGAAAAAGGTCACGGAGCTGTTAATGGCCCAGCATTTTCTTGCTCATGTCAAGACTGCGAACTGGTGTCTCTTTCGTGACAGATGGCTGCTATCTGTTAAAAGTCGCTGCGCCGCTAACGGCCCGGAGTATTTTTGTCGATTTCTTTTTAAGTGCCTTGAAAAGATAGCGAGCGGACGTCTTTTTCTTGACGGCTAATGTTTATCTAAAATACATCTTACTGTTAACTGCCTGCTGTATTTCATCATGTTGTAGACACTTGGGTACAGTTTGGACAACGGGCGGACATTTTGCTGACAGTTAACCATCACTTTGTGTTTGCTGGGGAGTGTCATAAAACTGACATCTAGTGATTGTCTATTTAATAACAGTAAATCTGTGTCTCGGAAAAAACAACATGCCGGTAACGGGTCGGTATCTTTTTGGCGATAGTTTGGTGAGTGTCATAAAAAGGACATCCCCTGGATGTCTTTTTAATGGCAGCTTACCTGTGACTGGAAAACGACACCTTGTCGGTATAGAGCCTGTATCTCTTTGGCGATAATTAGGTAAGTTCAATAAAAAGACATCCAGTTGTATTTTTAATGACAGTAAATCTGTGTCTCGGAAAATACATCATGCCGGTAATGGGTCGGTATCTTTTTGGTGATAGTTTTGTGAGAGTGATTAAAAAGACATCCACTGGTTGTCTGTTTAATGATAGCTTACCTGTGTCCGGAAAAATACATCTTGTCGGTATCGGACATGTATCTTTTTGGCGATAGTTAGTTGAGTGCCATAAAAATGACATCCAGTTGTTGTCTTTTTAATGACAGTAAATCTGTGTCTCGGAAAAGACATCATGCCGGAAACAGGCTGGTATCTTTTTGGTGGCGATAGTTGGTGAGTGTCATAAAAAGGACATCCACTGGTTGTATTTTTAATGGCAGCTTACCTGTGTCTGGAAATAGGCATCTTGTCGGTATTGGGCTTGAATCTTTTTGGCGTTAGGTAGGTAAGTGCCATAAATAAGACATCCCGTTGTATATAATAAAAAATGGCATGCAACGTTGGCTCAACATTGAATTGTCACGTGAAACAACGTAGGCCCTACGGTGATTTTTGGTGGGATTATTACTAATTTCTTACATTGGCCCAACGTCGCTGGATTGTTGAAATTGTGTGTGTAACATAATTGCAAACCATTTACCAACGTTGGGCCTATATGCCTCTACAAAAATACTCACAAAATTGACTCTACAAAAGTTAAATTAAGCACAATATTCATAATTTTTATATTTTCAGAGTTCTTGTAAGTTATAAACATTATCAAAATCAATAAAAAAACTTTCGACCAGAACCGAGGTGGACTCGAACCAGGGTCCAAGATCATGTCAGAGTACGCATTACTAGAAATCCGTCGCCTTACCAACTGCTCTACCCTGCCACATGTTACATAACGATATTTGAAAGACAAATATGTATTTAATAGTTAAACTTACAATATCAAAGAAAGATATATATATTTTGCTAATGATATGTTTTCTAACAATGCCAATGTTCAGCCAACCTGCATACCAAATCTTTTCAGTGGTTGGCCTACTGTTGGTTATGCAGTGTTAACCCAACGTAAATGTGCGTACCTATTGCCAACGGAGTGTTTACTAACTGGTACCCAACAATTAACCCAAGAAAGTAATATTTACAAAAATACTGTCTTTAATATTGTCTTGCATTTTGTATTCTAACGGAGTTATTTTTAGAAAGAAACACAGCTTGTTTCACTGGAGGAGTCTGTTTACAAACTTGTTGCCGACGTCAGCTAACTTCCAAACAGAAGACTTTCCGTGGTTGGCATAATGTGGGTTATACAACGTAGGACCAAATTTACTGAAAATAACTTTCACCTAACCGTTATAAACATATGTGTTGTTTGAGCAATGTAGGATGAATATAAAATTACATATCTAACACCAACAGTAAGATTACCAACTTGTTACCAACACTCAGCCAACCTACATACAAAATATTATGGTTGTTATAACGTGGGTAATGCGACGTTGGACCAACATCCTAGGAACAACATATTATCCAATATTTGGATTTTCAACATTGTTCCAACGTGTAACTAGTAGAGCAAAAATTACATAATATTAACTTTTTTTAAACTAAGTAACATTATTATGTTATAAACTTGAATGATTGGTTATGTTGTACTGTAAAACATGATTTTGAACTCTTTGTGTAAAATGTTGGATTTTCAATACAAGCCCACTAAACTCCAACAGTATGTTTACCAATACGCTGCCAACATTATATCCACAAAATTTAAATAACATTTTGGTCTTCAAAATGTTCCGATATTTCATACTTTAATGTAACTATTTTCAGAATGTTGCTAATTCATTACAATAATAATATAATTTGGAACATATTTGTCAGCATGTTACGTTGCCCCAATGTTGGATTTATGTGTGTTTTCAAACACAACGTAATGCAAACGGCTCCAACCAATTTTCAACTTTGGCACAACGTCGGTTGCTACTGGGGCTAAGTTGGGCCAAAGTTGCATTTACGCGTGTTTTCCAACATACTGTAATGCAAAATTACCAACTTCCTACCAACGCTCAACTAACATTCGTACTCAAGGTTTTCTGTGGTTGGCATAATGTGGGGTATGCAATGTAGGGTCAACGTACTGGTACAACCTATAATCAACGGTTGGATTTACAACAATGAGCCAACATTAAACCAACTAAATAATTACCATATAAAATTGATTATTTTAATAAAGCAACTCAATCGCTTCACAAACTTCAATGATGGGCAATTACCTACATTAAAACTTTATCTAGAACTCTTTGTGTAACATATTTATTTTATACCGTTGGCCCAATGTAATTGTACACACCAAACCACAACTGTGTGTTTGCCAACTTGCTGCTAACATTCAACAAACAAAATTCAAATAACAAAATTTTGATCTTCCAGTGTGCTCCTGCATTTCCTGAGTTATTATAAGTATTTTTAGAATGTTTCTGATTCACTGCAATAATAATCTGTTTTAAACATATTTGTTGGCATACTATGTTGGGACAACATTGTATTTACGTGTGTTTTCCAACACAACGTATTACCAACGGTTCCAATCAATTTTCACTGTTGGCCCAACGTTGGTTGCTACTGGGGATTATACTCAACTTTTTGCATGACTCAAACAGGCATTAAATAAAAATAACCACGCGGACGAAGTCGCGGGCAATAATAGATAGTGTGAAATATTCGGAAGTGTATCATAGCCAGTATCTCGAATAGTAATGACTCGTGCTCTGGGGTCGCGAGATAAAGCCCATCACGGCAGGTTAACAAAGACCTTGCAGGGCTCGCACGCCGGCGCTGATTGGTTGCGCGGCTCCGCTAATGGCGCATCTGATACCGCCACCCGGCGGGTTGTTGTTTTCCGCCTCGCTTGGCGAAACAACAGGAAGCGTGGGCGGCTGCGAATATCCGCTCGTCGGATCACGAGGATGGAGGGTGAGGAGGTGGTGTGGATTAGTTGCTGTGTTGGGGGGAGGGAAGCTAGATCATTATCACCCTCATGGTCTCTCGCGAGGGTAGCTTCGGTGGCAATCAAATTTCTCGCTCCAATACTCGCGCACCGCCAATCCCCCTTCTTACAAACACACCCTCCCCTGTGTCGAAACTTTGCACCCTCTCTCTCTCTCTCCCTCCCCGCTCCAAGACAGCTATCGCCGATTCACGAATCATTTAACCCGCCATTGGCTGTTGTCTCTTGGAGACCCCATTCCCCTCCAGACCAAAGCCGGGTCTGGAAACCCTGGGTTCGCCAAGTCGTTTCCGGGAGGGCAATTAGACGCGCTTACGGGTGTAGAGAGTAAGGGATGGAAGGGCTTAGAGCTATTATCAGTAGCTCCGCACCCACTCCGAAACTTCTGCAACGCCGCGCTATTGGTTGCGGGCGGGTTACCTCTGACGTCACATCCGAACTAAATTAATATCCGGATTTCGGTCCGCTCGTCCGAACTAGAATACACTTCTCGAGCGGGGAACTCCTAGTGGTCCGTTGGGCAATGTCCCTAGCTGCACAGCAATGCGTTTGCCTTAGTGGGAAGTGATCTCTTGTAGACCCTCAAACTGTTTGAGAAGCTGAAAGACCTCATGTTGAGAGTCATATTCCAGCTACCGGACGGTATGAAGGCAAACTATTTCTAGGTGTCCGTAAGAATTATTTACTAGGTTATAATCTGTTTCTCTCATTCACTCTCTCTCTCTCTCTCTGTATGTATGATGACTGTATCGCCAAGACCGAATTTACCTAGAGCAGGTAGTGTCCGACTATAAATAATAAAAAATATAGTGGAACTTACTTGACGGCAGGGTGTCACGCCCCGACAGCGAATCTGCGATTGGACGCTAGTAGACAAACCCTTTTATTTACACAGAAATGAAGCACTAGGAAGGAAAACCAGAGGAATATAAAGGTTGAATAAATCGAAGAGCTCTGAGAAAACCCGTTGGAGAATTGCAACATCCACCACGTTCACAACATATAAAAGTTAGCGACAGAACTAACCATGAATCAAATTCGGAATGCTTTATTGTGAGGATTTAAGCAACAGCGCAAACCAGCCTTGAATCAAAAAGTAAAATACTTTGATGAAAAACAGATCGATATAATTTACAAATCTAAGTTGTCTCTCACCTTAGCTTGAAGTTGACTGTTTAACATTATTTTTCCATTGTGAAAGAGGAACGCGCCAGTGTCTTAAATTTAAAGCTCAATTTTACTATGTCGGCAAATTTTCTCTTGTATTAATAACGGTCGTGTCACAAAAAAATTAAGGACTTTGACAAGTTCCTCATTTCCTTTGATTTACTGATATTTCATGGCATCCAGAACTGACATATCCATGCCACTATCATATTCTAAATTTAATTATTGTGGAGTTCTTAATTCTTGTAGAATTTTGTACCCAAGTCTATCAAAAAAAAATCGTGTTAGGAATGGCTGATTCCAACAGCGCCATCCCAAACTTTCATTGTGACATGTTAATAGTATCCTACCACGACGATCTGATAGAGAATTTCGTACAGCTGTGCTGTAAAATAAAGTATAGAGTTTAGTTAATCGTTGGTATCATCACTAATACGAAGGTCATCAAGTTATCACGTATTAAGTGCTGTCAAACCATCAAACACATGCTCGTTGTGTAAGTAACTTGTTTACTTATGTTATTAAGGTGTATATTTACATTACATGGGGTCGCGGTGACCGAGTGGTCAGGCCACTTCGCCTTACACCAAGGCGATGCGGGTTCGATACCCGGCGGGGTCTATCTCCGGATTTTCGCATGTGAGAATTGTGCCGGAAAATATCTCTGGTCGGCGGGTTTTCTCGGGAATTTCCCGTCTCCCCTGCTCTTCCATTCAGGCACTGCTCCATACACACTTCATGTCACCCCCACCAGCGCCAAGAACCTCGATGTTAAGTACTGACCAAAATCTCTTCAATCATTCAGTCACGCTTCTCGAACGTAGGATCTCGCTTCATGTCAACATACGCAGATTGCCTACAGTATCACGTTAACAAAATCTGTATTCGGGTGCGATGCTATGATCCTATGGTGTCCTCGAACTATATTTATTTTGTACTACCGTATACTATACAATTAAATACGCTACTCATGGAGGAAGACAAAATTAAAAATTAACCTTGTATAGTTACAACATATTCAGTTAAAATATCTAATGAGTATTTAGGTCGACAGTCCCATTTTACAGCAATTTTCATCAACATATTTTATTTTTTATTAGTACCAGTTTTTTTTCTCGTATTTTTGATATATAATGTGACTAAATTTTGCTCTTATGACATTTTTATATCTTTCATAGTTTTTGCGTAATGGCTCGTTAAAGTCCAGCTTTGCATTTTTGCGTTTTAAGGACGACACTAAAACCAATTGGCACATTAAACAGAAAAAATTCATATTGGATAAGATGGCAAAGGCTAGAATTTCTCGTGTGTTAAAACAAAGACTTTTTTTACATTATAACAAATTGTGAAATTTAAATTAAAAATTAAAATAATTGAATAACATTTTGTAAATGCAAAAATTTTTCATTCTGTGGTTTAACGTAGCTGAACTTGTAGCCTACAACATCACTGTGAGTTTTTTTTTTCAGATTGGTAAGTGAGTAGGTTTTAGTGTCATCCTTAAAATGGAAACACGCAAACTTTGACTTTAATATGAAATTGTGCGAAAACTATGTAAGATATAAAAATTTCATAAGAGCGAAATTTAGTCACATTATGTGTCTAAAGTAAGGAAATAATACGTGGTACAAATATAATAATAAAAACATGATGCATCATCGTATCTGGACGTCATGGTATATCCTGGGAACAAAGTGACCCTTGCGTCGATATGTAGCAAACAGAACACGTCGAAAGCGTCTCACGCCCCTATGTCACCTTGTATTTGTCAAATAGTATGCTCGTCTCCGGCTGACGGAGTGCGGAATTCTGCTGTCACAGTGAACGCAATATTAAATATGTATAAATCCTTGTTCGGGTTGACCATGTTCGGTAAGTCTGTTCAGGTTGAGTACTCAGGCTTGCCGGTTAGCAAGGTCTGTCTCACTTATACTTACGTTTCACCCAGGAATACTGCACGTACCATACATTTATGTTGGAAACATGGCGGACATTGGCGTTAACCGGCGGGTTTTCTCGGCCTACCGTATAATGCTATTTTTTTTATCGAATTTCGAGGTTACTTCGCACCATAATTTTTTGATGTAAGTATTGCAGAATATGTAATACTTGCAGACTTCACCTACCCCAGTTTTCATAAAAACAAACTAACTGCTTTGAGTGAATGATATCTTGAAAATTTCCACACGAGATGAAATTAAACTGATGGCACAACGTTATCGATATGGGTTTTCCCAATCCCTCGTATTCCCTTGCTGCTCAGCACTCACTTTATAACATCCCTCACCAGCGCTCAAAAACTTTTGAGATCCAAACACTTGGCTGTTGAAAATGATATTGTTTACCAATGTTTCTTTGTAGTTGGTTATATTTAAGGGGCTACAATAATTGAGCCGCTGGCCAGTGTCTTCGGCTGCCAGTTTGAGGCGGCCGCTTAGGTGAGTGCGTTTTGTGCGTTCGAGGCCTAGAAACGCGGAAACAATAAGGACGTAAACAACACGCGAATCAACCCTCCCACTGCTTGTCAACAGCTAGCATCTACGAGACTTTCATGTGAGGCCACTAGAGACGACAATACCTATATTGCGAAAATATTTTGTGCCAGCATATCCTTGAAAACGCTGTATTTTCTTGTAACATATATGAATCGGTTATATATTTCAGACACATCATAACAAGAGCCATGAACTCTTCGCGAAAATAATTTTGCCCCACTTTGTTTCAGTGCCTTGCGTGCACATCTGCAGTTCTGCTTCGTGGTTATAGGAATCGTGTGTTTTTTAAGCGACGTCTCACATTTGACTGAAGGTTACTACAACAGTACGCGACTGTGATTTGCGGGTATAACCCACAAGACACGTGGTCTACCGCAATTTTTCATCGCCACGTTTTTGTCTTTATATTTGTACCGGTTAATTTCTTCTTGTATTAGACACAAAATGTGACCACATTTTCCTCTTATAAAATTTTTTTATTTAGCATAATTCTTGCTTGATGGCTCGTTAAAGCCAAAATTAGCATTTTCTGTTTTAAGGACGACAATAAAACTAAGTCACTTACCAAACTGAAAAAAATCACAGTGAATAGTGATGTTGTAGGCTACAAATTCAGCTATGTTTAACCAAAAAATTAAATAATTTTGTATTTAAAAAAATATTGAATTTATCAAATATTTTTTTAAGTTTCAGCATTTTAATTTAAAGACAAAAAATCTTTATTTTTATAAACGTGACATTGCAGCCTGCAACGTCTTTATCCACTACGAATTTTGTAGGTTTGTAGTGCCAGTTGGTATTAATGTAGTCCTTAAAACGTAAACATGCAAATTTTGACTTTAACAAGTTATTACGCGAAAACTATGAGAGAAAATACAATTTCATGTACGCTAAATTTAGTTACATTTTGTGTCTAAAATAAGAAAAAAAATGGTACAAATGAAAAATAAAAGTATGGTGACGAGAGTTGCGGTAGAACGCGTCCTCATCCAATCACCGACTACGAAGCAGTACTGCATATGTGGACGTGAGGCACTGAAATAATCTGAGGCTAAATTATTTTCACGAAAAGTTCATGGTCCTGTCTATAACCGTCTGTAGACTTGCTGGGTGGGAATTACAAGGTTGCAAGTGCCAGAATTCAAGGAATTGAAATATTAGTACTACGTAGTTCCATGTGATAATACGAACATTCCGACTGTCTTGTTTATTCCTGATTAATTAGTTCGGAATTAATTAACCAGCCAGGATGTACAGACTGTTAGAAAGGACATACTAAAAGTAATATTTCATTTTCGTAAATTTTGGCGCTTAGAACCTTGTAATTCTCACTCACCGCAATAGCAGGCATGAAATATATTAGAATTCTTATAGTCTCGGTCAGATAGGGTAACATCTCCAGGTACAAGCTAGAGCCAGTAATATTCTGATAAGCTGAAAGTGTGCTGCCATACAGCAAACAGTTAATATTTCCCACTATGAACCATCTACAGTGATGATATAATAATTTTATCACGCAAGAATATATGCAAATGTGTGCTATGCAAGTCTACGCCTTTTAAAAGTGTCTCGGACAATATTTCATAACTAAAAATAATGAAACTAACACCTGTTTTCGCCATTTTGGGCAGCGCGAAAATGAACTTTAAATTTAAGTAAAGAACCTAATGTGCATATACACGTGTTAAGTTATTTGAATGCTATTCTAAAGCAGACATAACTACTACTCGCTGAGCAGTTTTCGAATGATCTTGAAACAGCCGAAGCTCTGCACATTTATTGGCGGTCTCGGCAAGCGGTCACCTTAAGGTTATTTTGTTAATAATACTTATTTTCGTTTAATAAATGAAAGCTATGACGAATAACCGGCAATGTTTCTTTATATAAACATTACATTTTACTATAAGATACGAATTATTGGGTTAAATCGGTACTGGGAGTTATGTAGTGTTTATTATTTGGTGAGAGAGAATTTATATCTAAAATTTTATATTGGTGTACTTATTTCAGAGTTACATTTTAAATTTTTGAATGCAATTACCTACATTAATATCTAAAAATGTAATTAATCTTGCCAAATTTTTAGTCAAGAAGGAATTAAGAAAAATTCAGCAATAATTATTATTCAAAATTTTTATGAAAAAAAACTGCTGGTTTTTTTTAGACGGAACTTGCGATTACAATTTTATATTACGACACAGTTCAGTTTTCTCATAACGGTGGGTCAAAGACAAAATTTGCATATTACACTGCCATGCAAATTGCAAAAACCATTTAACTTACTTAAATGAAATTATTCTTTTTAACTATCAACACTCGAGCTACGTACATTATAAATAATTCAGAAACCCACATAGGAATATTTTGAATTTTGGAGAAAAAAAAAAAAAAAAGGCTAATACACTGGGGAAAAAGAAGCAATTAAAATATTATTTTAATCTACTGAATTGCCTCAAGAGTGCGTGGTAGATAAATAAACGTTGAAAACATCAATTGATTTCTACGCTTTTTTTCGAAGCCAATATGGATAAAATACTCAATGACAATCCTAGATAATTCAATTTGCCAACTTTATGAGTAAATAATTATTCAAAATTATTAATTAATCTCTGGCGCCGCAGTTAAATGCACGAGGTACCGGCGTCAGAGATTGTGCCTCAGAAGTTCGAAACACTAGAAACAGTTATGTTTAAAAACATTGGCTAAAACTATGGTCTAGGATTGCTTTTGTTTAATTTTTGCAAATTGGCTTCAAGAAACATACAGTTATAGATTAATGCATTTGGCGTTGAATTATGTACCACGCCCTCTTAATGTGCCGTCACACTATCGAGTTACTACTGAATTCGTCACAATAAAAGTTCTCTTCATTTTTGTAAAAGGCATCAGTTTTCATTTTTACTTTCTCTTTTAAGAACACTCAAATGCATAGTATAGTGCTAGACGACATAATTGTATTTCTACTGTAAGGTGTCATCTTTTTGAAGAGTTGCATAATGCGTTGGTGCACCTTTCGCGAAAATAATCTTGTACCAAATTTTTCCAGTGCCTTTCGTGAGCATGTGTACCTCTGCTTCATGTCTATTGGTAGCGTGTCTTCGTACAGAGAAAACTCTCGTTTAAATGTGACAATCATTATAGATATGAAGTGTTTAAAACATCCACTCACTGGCCAAGAAGCATTCCTGCAGACGTGTACACAAGGCACTGAATCAAGATCGTGCGGGAATAAATTCGCAGAAATCAGGTGTTCCTACTCACGTGGTTAGATAGGAGTGATAATTAGTGACGCTTAAGAGGGCGTGGTACATAATTCAACGCTAAAAGCATTAATCTGTAACTGTAGGTTTCTTGATGCCAATTTTCGAAAATTTAACAATAGCAATCCTAGACAATAGTTTTAGCCAAAGTTTTAAACCAAATTGTTTCCAGTGTTACGAACTTCTGAGACACAATCTCTGACGCTGGAACTTCGTGCATTTAACTGCGGTGCAAGAGATCATGCGTAAGGAATTAGTAATTGTGGATAAATAGACTTTAAATCTCAATCAGTGAATATTCACTGATTCATGCCGATGGATGGAGCAGTTTCAACAAATTGAATCAGTGAGAAACCACTGTGAAATCGGCGACTAATTCACTGATACCGATAAAGAGTGCCAATATTCCACAAGTTAATGAGTGAATGTCCACAGATATTCCAGTAATTTTTCACTGATCCAATAAGTGAATATTGTTCTTTGAAATCAACCGGAAAATCTGTGAATATTCACTTATTCATTTATGAAATTTTGGAACTCTTAAAAGAAATCAGTGAATATACGCTAATCAAATAGTGGCTATTTTCACTGATTCAAACTGTTGAAACTACTCCATCCATCAGAATGAATCAGTGAGTATTCACTAATTCAGATTTAGAGTGTATTTACTCATATAGTTGGCAAATACCTTTATCTAAGATTGTCATTGAGTATTTTATCCATATTGGCTTCGAAAAAGCGTAAAAATTAATTGATGTTCTCAGCGTTTATTTATCTACCACGCACTCTTAAGCTACAATAATTTTATGGTGTTTAACAGTTAGTGGACCTGATGCGTGAGACGTCCTGTAGCGTGGCACGGAAAGTATTTTTTCTTGTGTAACTATTATCAATGTTTCCAACACGTTTATCTACGAAAAGAAGACACACTTCAAACTGTGTCCATATAATTTTAAAAATGCAGTCCACTGATAAAATCATGATTCCCAAGCTCCTTAAAGTGCTAAAACGTATTTTCCGTATTGCTGTAGCTGAAGCTGAGAAAATATCAACTGTAATGGTAAAACAAAATCATTGAAAGCTTCATTGAACTTTACCACATACTTCCCACAAATAAAATAACAGGGTCATCGCTTAGTGTCCCATTGAAAAACTGTTTCTACAGAAACATTGCACGATGGTTTAGTTCTTCGCGCCTAAGACGATTAGGTGTTTGAAGGGGCGTGTTACATTCGACTTATCGCCTTCACCGTTTCCGTGCCTCAAACGTAAAAAAAAAATTTAAGTTAGCGTTTACTAACTCCTAAGCGTATGCTGGTATTTGACAATAACATTAAAATAAATTTTTAATATATTTTATGGTGACAGGTATGTAGGTTGAATTGGTTCACATTTTTGCAAAATCTCATTCGATGACAGGGAAATAGTAGTTCGTCGCGAAGAAATATTCATCGGTTTATTTTATTATATTAGGATACAAGTTTGTCCACCAGACTTTCAGCAAATGCGTTTTTTTGAACACAATGAGTGTTTTTTTTGTATACTCTGTGTTAGCGTTTCGAACAAGTGGACTATTATTTTTTTTTAACTCAGAAATATCTCCCAATGGCAACTTTTTTATTCGTTCACTCTGCTCTGTGAGGTTTGTACTAACCACGAGTAATAATCGACATTTTGGTTCTGTCAAATACTTAAAATTCTTGGTGTAAAATTCTTAAACCATAAATTATTTCTGTTAACTTGATTACATTTAAAACGTTACTATAAAAATTAATAATATTTGTTCATTCACTCATATTATTATTATTTTTTTCGTAAATATGAAACGAGGTGTTAATACCAATAGAAACTATTCATATTTTGCTGCTAGACAAACAGTATTCAGTTACTGGGTATTGGCAAGACCACCCGCTTACCACAACTGCGATATTGCTTCGATTAACATTGGGGTAATTATTGTATTTGTTAAGTATGTAACGTGCTAGTCGTTGCCGTCGGCCAGCGGAAATTTTTCTGGGTGATCCCGTTTTTTCTGCGCCTGCATTCCACTGCTAACTAATTATCTCCTTACCTTATCCTCACCAGTGTTTGATACTCAGCTGTTTAGCAGTGAGGAGAATATTTTCACTACATTTTACTGCTACACATACATCACTGAGTATAAGTAAGTAAGTGCAAGTACTGATGTAAGAAATTATTAAGAAAATTATGTACTTAATTAGGGTAATCTTTTAAATTTGAATTGTCTGCGCATGCGACCATTCATTCAAATCGGTATCGCGTCGCGATACCGAATCTGCCACGCAAAATATGTTATAATGATTTTTATTGACATTAAATGAAATAAGAGAAAAATGTTGAGAATTTGGACCGTTCCCTCAGGCCGGCAGAGCAGGTTGTGTCGTAGGGGCTTGACGCCATCCTCCCCCACTACTCTTCCCACGCCCCTCCACTGGACCACTCTGGTCAGTGGAAGGGGGAGCTGCAACAGCCTATGACAACGAGGCTTAGAGACAATGCAAAATAATATGCGTTAGACTTTTGGCTCGAGTAATTCGTTAACTTTATTAAGCAATATAAGTAAGTTAATGAGAACTGTCCAGATTTTGGAATGAAATATGTAAAATAACGTAAATAAATGCTACAATGGTGTACCACAGTGCTGGCTTCGGTAGGCGGGGTTGTTTCTGCATGCTCTCTTCCCATTGGCCGGATTACCAACACCGGGGCCGGTGGCGGGTTTTCGGCCAGTGTGGAGAGAAGGCGGAGATCCAAACTGCATGATTGCGGGCGAGGAAGGAAGCTGCATGGCGATGCTCGTGTCGTTGGGGGACTTCAGGGGTTCGGGCGTCGACAGGTCAGGGCGGCAGACCGCTGACGAGACGGCCCGATCAGCTAATTGACAACGACGGGAGAGCGGGAACATCGCGGGCCTGGAAGGAAATGGGACATGAGAGACGTTGATCGGCGGCGCGACGTTAAC
The DNA here is from genome assembly GCA_003012365.1 of Medauroidea extradentata. Taxonomy (NCBI): domain Eukaryota; kingdom Metazoa; phylum Arthropoda; class Insecta; order Phasmatodea; family Phasmatidae; genus Medauroidea; species Medauroidea extradentata. The sequence goes on along the minus strand of PNEQ01062415.1, from coordinate 22,199 downwards.
ATCAGGGCGCCATCTACTCGCGCGCATCAAATGCCGCGTCGCCTCAACGAGCCAAGCGCTGAACTAGCGTGCAAGCTGCCCGCTGAACCGTTTTTACTATGGGACTTTCAGCGACAACACTATCGTTTTATCTTACGCGACGAAAGTCGCTCTACAGGTCTATAATATTCAGAATATCGTGAAAATGATTACTCTTACATAAAAATCCGCGTCTAAAATCCTGATTCGGTCACTTTCACACTCAAAAAAATACTTGTTAGGAACGATAACAGTTAGTGGCAAAATTATATACCTGTACTAAGATCCTTAAATACTTTTCGTAGCCTAACCACGATACAGCATGTTGAATGGTTTTCGAATAAAACCAGGATTGTTAAATGTCTGCGCGCCTCTTCACGATTCTAGTAGACGGCACCCTTAAGTGTGTGTCACTAGGTCGGGACGGCAGACCGCCGACAAGGCCACTTAAACCGCGTAAACGGCAGATGACAGGGTGCTACTAATTCAACATTCACTCAGTGTAGCGACTGTGTGAGATTGACGGGTCAGTACAAATATCAGCCACGTCCGCGGGAGTCAGTAACTCGGTGCACCATCGAATTATTGAATTTGATAAGACTGTTTTAATTAAACCTAACCCTGCAACAATCAGCACCAGTTAAAAACAATATATAAACATTACGGCAATCAGTAAATGACAAAGAAGGTAGCGTCGTAAACAGACAGTCACTTACGTATTTAGCACACTTCTTTGTCAACACACATAAATACGTTAGATTCCAACTAAATGAGTAATAAGAAACATTTATCAAAAATGGACACCATGCTGCAAATGACTAGGAGACTGGAGATTTGTGTTCGAAACACCTTCATCTGCAACGATTTGATGCTTTCCGTAACAGGTTATACTGCTATTCCACGTGTGCCCATTGTGCCAACGTACGAAAATGAAACAAACTTCAGACAAGGTCGGTACCTCATTGTTAAGACACTATGCTCATTAAAAACACTGTTTCTAAGCCCTCTAACATGGCTAAAACGGTATTTTCAGTCTGCCGTAATTGAAACTGTACCAACCAGATGTATACGAAACCCAGATTGCGATGTGCACTGAACTTCACTACAGATGTTCCACCGATAAAATTACATGGTCACCGCTTAGTGTCCCATAGTAAAAACCGTTCGGCGGGAAGCTTGCACGCTATTTCAGAGCTTGGCTCGTCGAGGTGAAGAGGCATTTGATGCGCGTTTCAAAGTCGCCCTTATGACTCCGTCATTTCTGAGCACTCACGTGCAGGTAGGCGGCGTCCTTAAGCCGAAAATGATTACTATTACCTGCATACTAGGCATTTTGTCCACGTAGTTGAAGATTTGTGTGTGTTCATTACAAAATAATAAAGTTGATCATTGCCATTTGTTGCAAAACGGACAATGTTTGTTGCAGGTTTAATACTACGTATAAAATTTGCATCGATTTAGGATATCTTGAAGTTATAAAAGCTGTGTGCAACATAGGTTTTCATTGATCTTATTTGTGTTGCGGTCAGTATTTTGAAAGACAAATTTTTTATAATGATAAGTAACCCAATAACGTAACAACATATTTTTATGATTTTTTATTTATTTTCGCTTTGTTTACTATATTTGACAAGTTTTATCCCCGCCCCCATATAAAAGACCCAGATGTTACAAAATTTTCAATTCTTGGTCATTGCTCTTTTGACGTGGATACTTCATGCTTTTTATTAGAAATCACTTCGTGGAGGTTGTTAGTTATCCAGAAAGAGAGAACCTCACAAAACTATTTATTTTGAGATGTTATTACCACATAAAATAAATACGAAGGGCGAGAAAAAATGTCATAAAAATGGTGAAACATTAAATACTAATATGCGAAGAAAAATAAGAACACAAAAAAATACGGTTTATACAAGGGGGCGCAGGAATTAATTCAACTCGGAATTGACTCAACTCCGCTTTTTCTTGTATACAGGCCGGAATTAGGTCAACCCGGAATTGATTCAACTCCGGATTTGTACTTTTAACACGAAACCCAAAACGGAATTAAGTAGAATCAATTCCGGGATGACCTAATTCCGGCCTGTATACAAGAAAAAGCGAAGTTGAGTCAATTCCCAGTTGACTTAATTCCGCGACCCCTATACGGAGTCGAGACAGACAGAGTAGACTTTGACCTTGAATATCTAGTTCCAGTAAACAGTGTGTTAGTTCCTTTTTGCGTAACTACATCCAATTAATAAGCACACATTAAATGCATAAAAAGAAGTTATTGCATATGTGTAAGTCTTCACGACGTCTACAACATCCACCGATACATGTCCACGACCCACGCCCTAGGCAGCCATACATCATCAAGAAGCTCCCTCAGGTAGCGGCTGAAGGGGTGGTTTGTGGCTAGGGGGTTGATCGCTATTAGCTGCTCTGCCGCCCTCTTTGTAAACACTTTACTGCGCGCGCCCACCCTCCCACCAAGTTATTACTACCAGGATATTGGCCGGGCCATTTATTACGTTGCCCTCCCTCGCCGACACCGCCTCTTCGGAACACACTCCCTGAAGAGAAGCGAGCCCACGTCGTGTCTGGCTAGGGAGCTATCGCGCCGTCCATTCACTCGGGATCCCTCGACTTCATATCTCCCCCATTTTCTTACCACGGAGGGAAAAAAAAATATTCCCCACCCCCTTTTCCACATCTCCTACTAGCTCACTAGGGATGAGGAAGATGCCTTCATTTTCGTTTCGGATTCCAAACATTCCTTCTGCACAATGGCAGGGATACATCTTTGTTCCTCTGTTCCGTTTCAATCTCCCACCCTCCGTAATATCTCCCCCTTCACCCGAGGTCTGGGCACATCTGTGTCTGTGGTTGGCTGGCAGGCAGGGAGGTTTCGGAGTAATCTCTACCCGGGGTTCAAGCCCAACCAACCCCCTCTCATGCCAAACCCCTTCGCGATATTGGAAAGTTTTCAATAATACCCCTGCCTCGTGCGAATATGAAACATCGTTCTTGAGTCGCGGGCTCGCATTTCGAAGGGGAAAGGGGATGGTTATTTGGAGACGCTGCGTTTGCTTTCCGTGCTATTTGCGTGGCTTAGCAAAGTCTTTAATGCTGTACATAAATAATATTCAGGAATTATGATAAACACATGCCCCAATATATAACAATATCTATCAGTTTAACATCAAGAAATATGTTCTAATAATCTCGCCCCAACTCTGTTTATACGTTGATATTAAAACTTTGGGTTTTTATACGTACAACCGAAATTTCTGCAATTTCAAATGATATTAAATGGACACTTTCTGTGCTACGTTGATGCTTACAACGCAGATAAGTGTATACAATTTCCTTAATTTATATTCTAAATAAAATAATCTTGTACATATAAAATTGAAAGCAAAAAAATTCATAAAATTAGCTAATGCTGAATATCGGACCTAATAAGAGTGTGTTCCATTTATAAGTATAGTATGCATCTAAAATGCTATTTTTATTTGAACTTGTATTCTTAAAATTGTGTTTGTAATTTTCGCTTCGAACTGCTTTACCATTACATTAGTACAGAAAAATGGCTAAAAATATGTTTTTAATGAAACGTATTTCTTTTTTTAATTGAGTATTCGCTTGTTAATGATATTATTAACTTTATCATTACGGTAATTCAAACGATGCACATATATTTGTATGGAATTTTATGAAAACTGGTTGATCGTAAGTCAGAACTCTGTGCAATTATGTACAGATAATATTTATGCTCGTTGATCTGAACACGAAACACTATATTTACTTAAGCAGTTTTCGTGTACATTAATTTCAAATCTTGCTGTAGTATACTACTCAACAATAACATTACGAGATATCTGGTAATATTGATTATCTAAATATCGTTATAAATTTTCTGTTTTCTTTTCTACCAAACTTAAAGCGCGCAAATCTGTTATTGATATTCAAGTAGACATTACTTTGTACTGTCAACAGTTTGAATGGCTTGATAATTAAGTGCGTAATTTGTTGCATCATAATTTTCGATGGTTATGCAAAATTTTAAATTGCGTCAAAAATATATTTTTTTTTGTGGAACAAAACGTATGTTCGAGATTATACGAATTTTTTTTTTACTTAAACGAAGAATTTTGCTTGGTAAAAATAAAGGGATAATAAAAAATTCTAGAATACCATAAGCGGAGATAACTTGTACACGTGGTGTGACTTGGGCTACTTTTACACTATTTTTGTTTTCCATTATTGTCAACATTGAGTAAATATTAATTAAACATCATGTCAGCTCCACTTATGGTATTTATTTAATGTGGTGGTGTCTTGCTCCAATATGTACGGGAATAATAATTGTTTTCTTTATTTTGTTTACACGCGCAAGGTTGCTTTGAATATGTCCGGGAGATATTGGTCATATATTTACTTGTTTAGAAAGCGTTGTAGGTGTAATTATCTCAGTGCTAACAATTATATAATTATGCAACTACAAGCTACTGGCAATAACTTCGTTCGCTTGGTTTCACTTTACGTCCATTTGAATCCGCATACGTTAAGCATAGGTACTTCAAATTATCTTAAGTATTTTGTAAAAATATAAATATACTTTTGCAAAATATTTTTAGAAATCTAATTTTTCTTTCAATTTGTGCAAAAATTAAAAACTAGTAATAAAAGATGTTGATAAAATGTTTTGGCACTTCGAATTTCGTACAAGCAATAACATCATTTTTCATAATAATATAAAAAGTAACAAATTACTGTAAAATTTTTGCCGATTTTCTTAAACTAATTTTTATTTAAAAATTCTAAATGGCGCAAAATGTTATTTTCAATTATTAATAACAGATTTAGAAATTAATCTCAGAAAAATGTTTGGGTTTACCGTTCTGCACCTTACCGTCCCATTTCCTATATCTCTCTCTCTCTCTCTTTCTCTCTCCACACACACACACATATATATATATGTGTGAGTATATATATATATATATATATATATATATATATATATATATATATATATATATATATATATATATATATATATATGTGTGTCTTTGTAGAGGGAGGGAGGTAAAGAGAAAGCTTATTTTTGTTAGAAACCTTCGTGGGTTCAAGTTCAACTCATCTGAGTTTCTTTGCAATCGGAGATTGGTATTGGTATAGAAACGCATACGTTGCATGACATTCATTCGTCTAAATATGTAAATTATATATGTTATAAACTCCAAAGCTCAAATCTTTACAGCGGTTACAATGTTGTTGGTTTATCCCCAAATTAATATAGAAATTCAGGAGTTGATTTCTATGCAGCGTCTGGAAATGTCACGTGCTGGTAGGGAAACGCGCACGACTAATCTCCAATGCGTTGGTGCGCCATTTTTCGTACAGAAGACCTGGTTTCCACTTCCACATAGCCCTTCAATACCCTCAGCTCGAAGAAAAACGTACAAATCTAGCATTTTCCGGCAGATAATCAGGTCTTTGATAGGTTTTTTCGGCGAAAACTACCAGTCTTATTGTAGAACTCAGTCGTACTATATCCCACACTGCTTATTCAGTTTGTGAGATTCACGAATTGTGACGAGCCGAAGTGGAACTTTTGTATATCTCAGTATACTTAATTATGTAAATTGAAGAAAAGGGCATTTGTGATTGTAGATACCTCGTGTCTGGTATCAAATTAACCGTCGTGACACTTTGGTACCGAAAATAATGGCAATTTTGTGGTATTATTAGATTTCAGTAGTTTAGGATTAGTTTAGTAATAATACAAGAAAATCAAGTGCCTCGAATTCAGGAGAGGGGATGGTCTGCCGTCACAAAAGTTCTGGGCCGGCCGGCAGCCCCCTCCCCCCTATTTCCATCCATCCACCCTTATGCCACAGTACCACTTTAACAACCTGGAAGTGGGGATTGCTTTTATTTATTTGAATAATTATCGGTGTCAGTATTTTTATAGCTAATAAATGAAATTAATATTTTGTAATCAAGTGTATGTCAACAGATGTGAAATAATTAAGCTTTGTCAAACAAATAAATAACGCTCAAGGGTAGCGCGACGTTTTGCTCACGAGGGGCGGAGCTAGGTAGTCCAGGGTTTTCATTGGCTGGAAGGCGGGCCCAAGGATTATTGTACACTGGGGGCTTTTTCCCGCCAAAAGTTAAGATGTGAGAGTCGTCGTCGAGATTTGAGAGGGAGAAGTAAAGGTGAGCGCGGAAGGAGCTGTTGGCGACCTATCCGGAAATTCGTCGAAACATTTCAATAAAAATACTTACGTTAAATATTTGCAAGGGCAATCGTAAGCGTCGGGTATTATAATATTATCGAGTTCAGCAGAAGTACAACCCTCTCCACCTCTGTGAGCGGCGTGGCGGTACGCGAGACTGATTTAACTATATTTGCCTGAGTTATTATTTCTCATTCCTCGACTCAATAGCTTGTGTTGCATTAAGGGGACCTTCGCAGAATGTATTCAACGGTTGCAGTTATCTCGTAGCGATCATCGCGATCGCTACTTTTGGCCAGTTCTGTAAGTGTACACAGCAACCGTTAACGTGGAAATCTGTCTCTTCATTGTAAATTTTTTTCGATTTGCAATATTTAATTCGGTGTCAATTTCGTTCAATGCAAACTATAAGAAGGAAAAACTTTAAAACAAACTTCCAGTTTTTTTTCGTGCCCAATTGTAGATTAGCAGTCTGGAACATTTTTAATAAAAACTTTGTAAGGCAGTGTTCGCATTGCCTTATGTATACCTGCAGTGGATAGTTCACACAAGGCAGAAAAAGCTACTGTAAGACACAAACTCTAAAATTTTTCTCGAAATAATACTATTGTAGCTATATCTACCTTTTCTTCAATGCCGATAAAAACATTGCTTGGTTCCAAATGATATCTATATGTATGCATATAAAACCTGTATATAACTAGAGGCACGATTATTTCGTGTATTGATTGTAGGTCAGGTTGAACGTCAATGATGTATACTTCACTGCCATTACTGTGATCGGGCGACAGTAGTTTTGATACACATTTGACGACTGCAAACCAGTAAGGAATAAGGAAATAAATCGTTGTGTACTCACGCGGTACCCTCTTGTACGCTAAGAAGCCATTGAACAATCAATGCCAAGTTCGTGTATATGACTGAGAAGTCTAGGTTGCTATACCTGATGAATACGCGAAATAATCGTACCTCTATATATAACACACACACATATATATAGGTTATATATAATTTAAAAATGGAAGAAGCAACGCGGATGCAACGAGTTACTGCTATTCTTTATTTGACGAAACTCTTTAGCACCCATTATACGTGCACATATACGAAAAGAACACACGCCTCAAACTATGTCGCTATAGTTTTCAAATTTCGAATATGTATAAGATACATCAATTTCGGGCCGCCTCAAGTTGCCAAAAAAATGATTTTCTTAGACTGCCGTACCTGGAAAACTAACAACCGGATTCAATAAACCACAACACTAGAGACAAGCGTTAGACTTTGAGCTATGCTGCCCACAAATAAAATAATGTTTTCATCTCTTAAGGTCCCATAGAGAAACTGATAATAGTAGAGAACTGCAAGCCAGATAAATGGCTTGTGCGGAGAGGCGATAACGCATTAGATACGTGGGTCCACGGCGCCCTTACCGCTCCTGCCTCACACACGCAAACACAGCTTATCTAGGGAGGCGGCTTCCCATCGGTGGTGAAGCGTGATAGTTTTACAAGGGAAGCGATATTACAGCCGACTCTTCGCTGTGTGTATCTTTAAATGTATAGTGGCTAGCATGCTGAGCCGCTGATTTAAGCTATAGTAACACCGTTTATATGTTTACCTTAGTTTTAATATAATTAATTTGGGTCTATGATAAATGTACGTTTAAATAACTTAATTATCCGAAAATGCGATAGAGTATTCTAATTTTAATTTATTGTGGTATCTTCATTTTGTGTGAAAAATATTCCCTTACATGCAAATGACATTAAATTTTTCAAGTTAATTCCTATACATTTAAGTATCATTTCCACAGTGGCGGAGTTAGTAACATAATTTTTTTTTTAGGAGGGCGGGGTGATTATGTGATTTTATGGATTGTAAAGTAAATGCCAGCCATCTAAAAAGTGTTGTTTATTGTTACAGAATATTTAAAATAACATTCATACAAGTAGGACACATTAAATGTACTTGATTCATATTAAAACAAAACTCCTGTTTCCTTGATGCCACTAGACATAGACTACTTTCGCTACATAATGTTGAACACGAAATTTGGTGGCGAGGGGTGGCCTTCAGCCCGAAAGCCCCACTTCTCAAATCCACCCCTGAATTTTATTCCCTAAACGTAACTGTTTTATCAAAAAAAATTTCATTGCTTGAAAGCGTTGTAGAAGACTACTTTTCGCGCCGTAAATAAAGTATTATTGTAGGATCACAGAACATTTGAAATAAATACAACTATCAATATTTTTTTATTTCCGGTGCTACTTTTAATGTTTCTACAATAATGGGAATAATTGAATAAATGTTAAGGAGAAATATTACAGTTATCTCATGTAAATACTCTAATCTACATTTTATTTGCAAAATTTGCCCTAGTATCTATTGTGATCTTACCTGTTATCATCATTAAAAAAGTGAATCTACTTGTAAGCAATATACTTACAGCTACATTCTACTTAAGAGATTTATCATTGAATATGCCAGACACAAGTAACTGTACTATCGGACGACTGGATCAGGACGGAGATAAACAATGCAAGGTCGCGAACAAAGCCCTACAACATAACTGGATTCCAATGCACTTTCTACGCCGAAAACTTCGCGCATAGCAATTCCCAGCAAGTGTGCACTGAAAGCAAAATATTTTTGATGATATTACACTTCTGATAAAATGGGGACAACAGGCAAGTTCGGTTGATAGCAATATCTGGATTGATCCTAGAATTGTTTTTTTAGAACTATAGACCATCTGTATTTTACAGACCATGCCCTTACTTCTACAGAGCAGATTGTTGTAGGAAGGAAAAATCAAGCTGGATTCATGTCCCTATCTTAACCGAAGTGTGGCACGTGCAACAATACTTTTCTTTCATTGTTGCCAGATATCGAAACCGTAACTTCCAATGGTAAATAACGTTGATATATTCAGAGAGATAACCACAAGCTCTGAAGTATTTAAGGCCATGTGAAAACATTAAGGTGCCTTGTTTAGTTATTTATGTTAAATAGAAAAAAATTAAGTACGTGATTTGTATAATATCCTTAAAATTAAAGTATTATTTTAGACTTTGTAACATTATGTAAGTATGAGTCACAGTTCAGGTTCTTGTTTCTTATTGTGTCTGCAAACTGGCAAGAGCAATTAATTTGAAAAAGGATTATGGGGTTAAAAATTAAACATGGCGTTACTTAAGTAATCGACTGAGTTTTAAAGTCGCCCTAAGGACATGTGCAGACATGAATTCCATCCTACGTTAGGGATATCTGGCCAGAAGCCTGGGGATGAAACCATTTTTGCCCCTGGCAAAAAAAAAGAGGGTGATAGGAGGGGATGTTCGAGGCATGAAATAACTTGGTGAAAGGGGGGAAGGGGAGTGGGTCGATACCAGGGTGCGTAGCGGGCAGATAAGGACTGGTGCTATTGCCAGCGGCTGCCTTTCGCACAGTGGGGAAAATAGCGGCAGGGGTGTGAAAGGTTTGGGGGATGGGTGAGCAGGGGTTGCAGAGCAAGAGAACGTGATCGGCGATCGGTATTCAGACCCCCAGCTGGCACAACGACCCAGCGACCCCGTTACGCCCTTTGGCAGTCGGTGGCGCTCCCAGCTGACGTCGATGGCAAGGGCAGAAATTTAATATTCTCTGTTCTGAGGTAATGGCTTCTACTTACAGATCATTCCACATCAATCACGGCTTAGTACTAATCATGACTGTCGGCTTATGAGCTACAGCCGGCTGATTTATCAGTCTTCCATACATCAGTTCTCTTAGCAAGTGAAATTCACTGACTGCAGTCAGTAAGGTGGTCGTTGGTCCAGGCCGCATATCGGTGTTCAGAGATTCGAAGGTTAATATTAATAATAACTTATCATCGTGTAACAGCCAAACTATTGGATTTAGAGGTATAGTTTACTAATGAAAAATGTTTCTGCAGACGTTAAAAGTAGTCTTATGTAAATAAAAATGTAGATTTATAACTTCAAAATTTTCCGTTTTGTGTTAGGTTAAGAAAGTTAGATTAGGTAAGTTTGAATAAGTTTTGGTTGGGTTGAGTTATTTCCCCATTTTTCGTTGCGTTAGGTAATGGTAGTTTACCTTAAGTTAATCCATGTTATATAACCTTATCGAACTTAACGAAAAATTGAAAACTTAGTGGTAAAATTACAGAACATATCCGAAACTAACCTGAACCAACCTAACCTAGCCAATGTAACCTTACTTAACCTAACGAAAAATGGAATACTTCGAAGTTAGAAAACTGCAACTTTCTTTACGTACGACTACTTCTAACGTCTATAGAAACATTTTTAATCTGTAAACTAAGCCTCTAAAATCAATAGTTGGCCGGTACACGATGAGTAGTGATTCTTAACATTTACCGATACGAGAATTGCTCCTCGCAAATTAGTGTATATGTTTAGAAAATAGCACATAAAGAACGTTATACGTGTGTATACCCATTTCAAGTTCACCACAACTCTTTGAAGCATATTTTCTAGCGGCCCAAAGTTTTTGGAAATTGGGAGTTCATGCGGTCTTTTTAAGCACGTAAATCGTGACGCAGAATATATTTTAAAGGCACGCACCTTTATCATCAATATTACATCATAAAATTTTAAGGTCATCGCTGAAAAGTCTCATACAGGCGCATTGTCGGGGAGAAGTCTGCATGCCAGTTGACTAACTCGCGTCTAGAGATTAGGGATGTTCGTGCCCGCGTGCTCTATCGTCCTTACCGCTGAAACAATAGATTTTCTCTATGTTAAGGGCACTGAGCTTTAAAACCCAGTTGAATAATTTTTACGTTTTAATTAGCATTTGTATTTTATTTTGGTCCGTTCATCTTACATTCACTTAATTATTCATAATGGTGTTTAAAGATTAGGATAAATGAATGTTCATAGACTTGTTCAGCGCAGCGCAGTGTGGGATTGGTGCATAGCGAACATTTCAACTGTGCTAGGAGAAGGTTACAACCTCTGTGTATTTTCGTGAGGAAACTGGGCGTAGATATAGAGAGAGGCATAAGAAGGGGACTGTTTTATGAACTTCGAAGGGATCCTGACGCGTCGAGGAAAGAGCTGACCTGGACCGAGAGGCCGTGGTCCTGTTCCTCCGGCTTTGCTGTAGAAGGAAGGATGGACGTATTCCGGCTTGTCCAGGAGGATTGCTGTACGGTGTATATGTATAGATCGGACGTTTCGAGAAAGAAGATTTTCTCCGGTAGGACTTCAAGTTTCCAGTAGACATAGGTAGCTCGTCGTACGTTCATTCTCCGGTGAACGCACTAGTAAAACTACGTAACGTTAAAGCCATCCGTCACAGTTAGCATGTCAGATTTTATATATGATAAGTAGTCCTGTGCGTCTTTTCTCGTGAGTACTACTGGTAACTGATAATATTTAGGCCTACTTTAATTGAAAAAAGCTCATTGTACACCAGATTGGTACTTCAGTCATCAAGTGTTAGAATGCCCAAGCGGCTAGTTCAGCCAACTCTATGCAGCATGATAGTTACAGCTATCCACGCGAAAAGTAGTCTTAAGTTTGTCCCTGCCACTTACAGCGAATCCGCGTGGGACTTATTTATAGTAACATCAATGTTGACGTTGTGAGGTAATTACAGACTCTTTATTGTATGTATTGTATGAGGGAAATCGAATGAGAAACGTCTGATTTATCCTGTGCACAACCATTGCTGGCAGTGCCCTCAATTAAAAAGTATCTAAATATTCACAGGAAATAGCCATCAGACAGTTTTTGTGGGAAAAGGTTCCGCGAAAACGTATTTGGTGCCCCGACCTTGAGATTAGTGAGATTATACTGTATATGTGAGCTGACTATGTCGAGGAACCTAAGTGGAAAGTGAAATGCGTAATACATTTTACCCCTTTTAAATGACTACATGTAAATTGCACTAATTCTATCTGCCTTGTAGTTTTGCGTGTCAGAATTGAACGTTCCCACGCAGCTTTAAACGGAATCCGAACACAGAACCTCCCGGAATGTAGACCTGAGCTACAAACAGCTGCGTCACGTAACGTCGAAATAATTCATAAAACATAATTTAATTTAATGAAAATAATATTCGTATCCTGGGCTCATAGAGGTTGTACAACACCACGTCTTAATATGTTACTGTAGAGTGAAACTCCTGTGTACGTTATTTCTCGCTGCTCGTACTTGCTTTTCGGATCGTCTGCCTTAAAAGTTTACAAAAATGGTTTTATTCTTAATAGTCAAGTTATCTTATAAAGTAAAAAAAAACTTACATATACTTACGTAAGCATCACTCTGACGCGAACAAAACCTCAATATTTGTACTGGTTGGATAGATACCATGGGATGAAAACAAATTTTGTGCTTTTTCACTCTTTTGGGTGTCGATTTTCGAAATATTTTAAATTCACATCTTTGACATTTGTATAAGTATCCAATTGAAGTGCAAATCACGACGGTAGCCTGTTCAGTCGAATCAAAACAGATCATTCATTAAAAAACACATATGACCACTGCACAGTACTGAGAGTTCGAATTTCGAAAAATCTAAAAAAAAAAACCGTTGTACGATCATTACTGTCATTATTATCCTCAAGAAAAAATTAACTGTTTTTCTCGACGGGTTCGATAGATATCGAGGATTTATCTAAAACACATTGAAGGTATTTTCACCTGCTACGTGAGTGAATTTCTAAAAACCTTGAATCAGGTTTTAGAATACTTTCTTGGATGTGGAAAACACGATAATTACCCGCTGAGCTCAACATATAGCGACGATTAATTGAAAACACATTTCACCAAATTTCACACCTTTTAACCTCCATAGGTGGAGAATTTCGAAAATTCGTAAAATCACTTTTCAGGTATTTGAGTAAGCTTCAATCTGAAACAAAAATTACGTCGCTATATAACAATGAATGGGGTCGATATGTATTGATTGTGAATCGAAAAAACATGTAACCCTTTTTTTACTTCTTTAAAGTCGAATTCGGAAAATATTTTTAACCGTATTTAGATATTTACATAAGCATCAATCTAAAGCACAGAGCACTTCGATATCTCGAATGGTTCAATAGATAAAGAGGAATAATATAAAACAAATTTCACGTATTTTCACATCCTTAATTAAAGAATTTCAAAAATTCTTAGAGTAATATCATAGATACTTATATACGTAACCAATTGAAGTAAAATTCACGACGATAGTCAATTGTGTTTCTGTGATATAACCGATTCATAAAAAAAACACATTTTGCCCCATTTTACTGTATGGGGGGTGAATTTAAAATCATCTTAAAACTTATTTCTAGATATTTACGTAAGTAACATTGTAAAGTGATAACCAACTCTCTATCGCGAAGGATTCGATAGACATCGATAGTTGATTGAAAACACATTTAAGGTCTTTTCACCCCTTGAAATGTTGAACTTCGAAAAATCCTTAAATTGGCTAATATGCATTTTTATGTGTGTCTAATGAGAGTAAAAATCATTATGATAGGTTGACGGGTTCGAGATCTATCAACGTTTCTTCGGAAATATATTTCACCCCTTTTCATCCCGTTAGAGGTCGAATTTCGAAAAATCCCTCCTTAGTGCTAGCCCACGACCTGAGGGGAACGAACACAAAAAACTTCACGATTTTAGGTTCAGTGGTTTGGGCTGCAGTTATATATGTCATTCAGTTAGCGTTATCTTTTATATGTAAAGATCATTAATATTTGTTTCATACGACTGAATTCTTCATAATGTTTAAGCATTTATCCTAACTCCTATTATGCACCAATTATTTATTGAGAGTTTTCATGAATATTTTGAGGTTCATTTTCAATTTTTCTTCTGTAATTCTTGAACGGGCCTATTTTGGTAACAAAATTGTTTTCGAATAAATACTTTTCAGTAGATGTTAGTACGGAACAGCGTGTATGTTTGGATTAATTTTAATTTTTAAGAGTATAGTGTTGAATCGATCAGTAAGATCGTATCTTTATTGGCTCTAATATATTTTCTAATATTTTCAATTCTGTACGCTATAAGTATTCTTCTTTTCCGCCTCTCATCCACAAAAATCCTTGTTGGTATATGATAAAATCTGAATTTAAATATATCACACCGCTTCCGTACTTCCAGGCGTTGAACCCGCAAAATACCGTTCAACAAGACGGCCACCTAAAAAAGAGTAGCTAGCTAGACGTTTACTGTAACATCAGAGTTTGTGCATATACCTGTATCTCCGTAAATAACTTCTGGGGCTACGGTTTTTTTCCGCGAAAGATAAAAAGCTGTTATCTATAGACGACAGGTAATAATTTTGTCCTATCGTGTGTCATAAAAATGATAAAAAATACTGTACGTGGATATAAATGGTTTCTATATGGGTTCGGCGTTCAGTGTACGGAAGGTAAAGGAGGAAGACAGTACATAATACTCTCTAAAAATAGGTTGTTATTTGCAACACGAGCGTATAGGATCGCTAAGAAAGTAGGTATGGTATAATAGTTTCAGAGACATCCATGGTAGCACTCCTAAACTTTTTTATACAACAGTCGAATGTATACTGAAGTTACCAGACTTGTATTGTAGCAACTGTAAATGGTTACGTATTTACAAGACGGAAGTATGGGAACTGCCCCATACTGTGTTTAGGTTAAATACTTCCTTAACATTTTAGAAAGTTTTTTTACGGTGTAGAATCTGTGGTTCAATCCTTTGGTTATGGATACGTTCAAGAACATCATGCTGTTGTTAGTCTAATTTGTTTGTTGTAGGACTACGGGGCTGGAACCTCGCTACCAATAAGGCTGATCCATGCTCTCTTACCACTCTGATTTTCGCATCTAAGCGCAGGGTACTCAACTAGTGTGTCTTCCCTATGAGGACTTTTCTTAAGTGATATTGCTTCTGGGTTGATGCCAGGCCTCTCTTTGGCATCTCCCGACAACTAAGCACCGGTATTAATATTTGGTTCCTTCTTTTAAAAAAGTATTTACAAGTCCTGTAGTATGTTGACTATTTAATACTTTTAGGTTAATTTCGGACTAGACTGAACATAGACTGAGGTCAATACGGAACAATTGAACAAGTGAACAATAACTGAAAATTCTTTTACAGAAATATAGTTGGGACTTTACATAATGCACTAAACCGTGGAATTTAATAAGACTTTTGTGGTTCAAGCAGGATCCATAATATTTAGGGACGTTTAGGTGCCAATTTGGTTGTTCTCTAAGTATTATGAAAGTATGTAGAGAACAACACCACGTGCTTATTTTAGGATGTTTCTTGCAAACTCCAAGAAAATTTAACCCCACAGTATCTTGAGAACATAAATACTGTACGACATGACCGCGACTTATGTGCAGTGCGTGGTTGTAAAAATACGTTCAATTAGTCTTTTCCAATAAAAAATGCTGGTGAAGCCAAAACATGAAACCGATATTACTAACAATTGAGACAATTATTGTCTCGTTGCATAGTTATGATGAAACATTGAGGATACTCTGTTCCTCTAGCAGTTTTATGTATCATATAAATATTTCCAAAACTGTTATTGTTGGATGTATATAGAATATATCTTAAGATAATGAAATTTTCTCATAGCAATTTAACAACTATGTAATTAGTGCAACAAAGCAATGCAAAACATTCTAATGCAATGCATGTCCCTTGTACATACAACACTTAACAAAAATTGCTTAACAGTTTCGACAACATGAAATATTAAATACTGCGAAAAATTTATTTAACTATTTCGCTTTTGTACCATGTTCTTTAGATAGAAAACATCAATATTTTCCTTTGTTACTTGAAACTCACTTTGCTGTCGCCAATGAGAAGCAAATGTTTTTTTTCCCCCTGGATGCGTTGTTTCCTGGGAAACTTTCCAAGATTATAAAAAACACTGTAGTCTGATTAGCAGCTTACTTTATTGCAAAATAATAATGGTAATAATATGTCACTAGCAAAAACGTCTGATCGACTTTCTTTGGCTTCTTTATTTAGTGTGCCAGGAAATAAGTAGAGATTTATTTCTGGAAGAAACAGCTATATGTCAATGCACCATCAGCTCTTGTTGTATTGTCCAGGTGGCTTGTTGCAACATAAGCAACCTATTTTGTCTACGGTAGCAAGACAAACCTATAATGCAAATAGCTTAGACACTTTTCAAATTATTAAAAGTTGCGATTTTTTAAAAACGTTTGGTTACTATCTCCAAGCGTGCAATGATTCTGCTGCTGTCTTGAATGTTCTTCTTATCTTCGTACGCATAAACATTTGAAACCACAGCTGAAGTGTGTACCGTTATTGAAATAAAAGTTTCTAATTCATTGTGAAGTTCATCCCGATTGCATTTACATTTTCTTCAACACATCAAATCATACTGTGTATCTGTGATCTTTAACGATAGTATTTAGGTAAACCTTAATTCATAACAGTCATCTGTCATTGGTAACCATCTTGAGTCTTTGAAACCCGTAATATTCTGTTAAATTATTTTCAAGTGAAATTAGGGTAAATTTTATTTATAGCATGGTTTTCTTTGTTCCAAAATGTTCACGATTTAGTTGCCATGTACAGTAATTTGTCATAAGCATAACAAAAAAATTTGAGTAACGTCATCGAAAATGCGTCGTTGTTTTACAGATCCTAGACAAACATCAAAATACATTTAAGAGTCGAAAAACTTTTTGTGGGTCAGTGTCGAATGAGGTTGGGTTCTAATGTACGGTTTAATGTGAAGCGCTTAGAGAAATGTAAATTAAAATAAATTAGAATTTCTAGACATTTTTCCAAAGTACTTTGATTGAATTATTTATGCTATAGCAGAAATAAGCGTACGTTGTTGGCAAATTGGATAGATACTAGTTAGGCAGCAAATGGCGACACATAGGATTGTTGCAAATCCACAAATATTGACTGACGCACTGCAGAACTGAACGGTCATAAAGAGATCTGAAACTGCTCGTTGCAACTGCGGCCTCCTACTTTCTCATGTCGTAGAGTTTTTTACGATGGTTTTTTTTACGGCTGAGAGGGATTTGATACAGCGAAAGCTGGACTCGCGAATCTCTGGCGGACGAACGCGTTAAGAATTTATACGGTCGTTCGCACACAGCAACATCGTTTACCTCTTTGAAAAATAACTTTTTTTTTTTTATTAATCTCTGGTTTTTCTTCGCTGAATTACTTATTTTATGTTTCCTTGTCGAAAAGTTTGATTCTCTCACTTTGAGCTCTGTACTTGTTTCGTTAAGTTCTTCGGTAAGTTTCAGAAGTACGAAGTTCTTCAGCATTCATACCCCCCCCCCCCAAACCAGATCCCGTACTACAACCACTCTTGCACTCAGTGAATCGCATGGCTGGAAAACTTGAAATCCACTAACGATGAAATTTTCAGAAACAAACTTAAACGAATTCTGCTGATGCAACAAAAAGAAACTGAAATAATGACAACTCGTGAGGAATATTTTTGGTCAGTAGGCCTTAAGATTAATAGTGTAATTTTTTTGTGAGATTCGGCTAAATTATAACTTTCAGATAACTGTTTTACGTTTGTTAATTATTAATGTAACATAAATAAAAATAATTGTCACCTTATGTAACAAAACAATTATAACTTTAAAATAAAATTATAGGTTCAAGTTAAAAAATATAACTTCAACAGTATTTGATTTTTGATGTTGTTCTATTTGAACACGTTCAGTTGTAAACTGGCAACGAGCCAAACGCTTCTTGGAAAGATAAACACATAAGTAAAACAGACAATTCATAAATTCTAAATTAAAACCGAGAGGAAACGCAAGATGAAAACACCGCGACAAGATACGGTACCAGAATAGCACAATGTATTGTAATCTGACGTTAGATTCCGTATTCAGATATATCAAGACCGTGAGAAGAATAAAAATAAATTCTTCACTATAATGAGTTATGTTGAATCTCAAGTGCGCAACGAATCAGAAACAAGCTCTTCTGTAGTTAATCTCGCATTGGTTAAATATGATCTCTGAAAAGAGAAAACTTAAATCCTGATATGTAAGTAGGTTTAAAAGTGTGACTGGCTTAGCATATGGAGTATTTTTAATTACTAATAGCTTATCGATTATTAACTTACGTAACTGTTGTTACTGTTTCTAAATAGTGATGCTTAATTTCCTTAATTCCGCTGTCCTGCTAAATGACGATAATTTATTGCAACAATGAAGCTAATTCGTGTTAGTTCAATTTTTTTTTTTACTTTTTTTACTTTTTTGTGTAACTTTCACGTAATGTACAACAGAGGCTGACGCCTATTTACTCGCACAGGCTTTGCCAAACTCGAATTGTTTATTTGTATTTTTTTGTACTCTCCTAATGCTCTTCTTCTCGAAGTGACACAAAAAAAGATTCCCTGTCGTAAACTCAGTCACACTTACATTACGTTTGTTACGTGCCTTCTAAGTTTCTTGTTTTTGAGTTACTTATTTTATCGTGTAAATTCACGGGTATTAACACTGTTGCCTGGTTGGCCTGCTATAGCCTTTTGTTGTGCGGGTAGTATTTCATGTAGCTGTTCACACTACACAGCGATAACCATTGCACTCTTCCACTACGTGAGCTATCTAGGAGTAAGCCGTAAGTTGTTGGAAGGAGGGAGGGAATATGAGAACTTGAATAAGTATCGATGTCGGTGAAATTCTGTCCGGCGGCTTGTTGTAAAAGAAAAGGTAGAAAATTCGAAGACAAATGACACCTTCCCCCTCCATCACGTATGACTTTCATGAATCCTCAAGAGATAATCTTACTGCTTATCTCTTTGCTCGCCTTGACAAGAGTTCGCGCCTCGCTCTCCCTGCGCCCGGTAGACGGCCATCTTCCCAGCGATGGTATCTTCGCTCTCCTGTACGCTGTCTAAAAATTCGTAAATATCACACAAACTGAGTTTGTGTGTGTGTGACATTTTCGGTTAGGATTAACTGTTTCCGCTATAGTAATGATCACAAACGAAAACATATAATTAAAAATCAACTGAATTGAACATATTCGAGATTCGTATAGTTAATGAACCTTTTTTTTTTATCACACTATATACGTTCCTACCGGCTGCACTATTTATCTTAAACGCGCAAATATTAAAGAAAGGTTAGGCATTTCCTGCCGTCAGCTGTTGCACGCGGAAAGATACAAATTAGATAATAACAGAAATTGCTCACTTTATCCTGAACTGCCTTTACGGCCATGATCTCTAATTTCTACATTTTTAGCTATATTAATTTTTACGCCTAAACGAGAGAAGATATAAAAAACTGTCGAGCAGTTTTGTTTAAGAGTGCGTGGTAGATAAATAAACGCTGAAAACATCAATTGATTTCTACCCTTTTTTCGAAGCCAATATGGATAAAGAGAACTCAGTGACAATCCAAGATAATGGTATTTGCCTACTTTATGAGCAAATGTTTGTGCAGAATTACTAATTCGTTACGCGTGATCTCTTGCGCCGCAGTTAAATGCTCGAGGATCCGGCGTCAGAGATTGTGCTTCAGAAATTCGTAACACTGGAAACTACTTTGTTTAAAACGTTGGCAAAACTATTGTCTAGGATTGATATTGATTACTTTTCGCGAATTGGCTTCAAGAAACCTACAGTTATAGATAAATGCTTTTAGCGTTGAATTGTGTACCACGACCTCTTAAGATTGTCTTATCCATGCGAGTTGATTTTTTTTAAGGCAGTAAATACTTTGGCTTTAGGTAATTATGTAATTAACGAAATTCCAGTTAAGTCGAAACCGCATAATTTTTTGTTTTGAAAAATATCTATCACGGCAAAAGCCATTTTTAACAAAACTGCCAGATAGATTTTTGATGTCTGTTCTCGTTTTATCTTATATATATATATATATATATATATATATATATATATATTATATCGCAAAGCTATGCGTTATATAATTGTTGGTCCACCTTTAATTTACGCGTAAAAGTTACTCATTTGATATAGAGAATGAAAATCTGAATTTTACTGAAAATTACTATCGTAGTTCGTGACACTGTATCTTCACGTCAGCTACAAGTTTACGACGCTGAAGGCTTGCCAACGTCAGAAATAGCCCGTCGCTGCCGTTACTGGTAGAAGACGGGGAACCATTACACAAGGTCCACAGGTAAACAAAGCAATATCCCGGGGGAAATTTGATAACCCTGACGTTACGACCTTTAACCGCTCAGGTCTGCAACAATCGCCAGTTACAACACGGGTGCTCGTACATCTCGTTCCCTGGCTTGAAACTGCGTAATCTTGGGCGATGTGTCGGCGATTAAGATGGTGGTTTTATCCGCCCTTTCGTTCGCGTCGCCAGCCGTAAACTGACGGTTTCCGGGGGGAAATGGGAGCTACAAAGGACTTTAGAGGTCGCTGTTACAACAATCTGGAGTGCTCGTTAAAACCGGGTCTCTGTTGCTCGGACATGGGCCCTGCTCGGACGTCAATACCTGCTTGGAAATCTCTTCCGTAGAAGCGAATCACGGTAAAGTATGCACATTTATGCCTTGATATGTTTTTTTTATTTAAGACAGATTGTATCTTTACGACTCCTGTTAACTTAATGCCACAGATTCCTGTTTATACAGTTTATGCGAATTTAATTTTTTTAAACCCTTAAGAGACTATGTATTCTTTTTCTTTAAAAACACATGTTTCTACAATTTAAGCTAATTATTGACATAATTTAATTTTCGTAATGTCAATAAGACTAAATAGTAAAAACTTTTATTTTGAAAAAAAAAAGTGATAGACTGCACGATTTCCATTATTTAAACGAATTGGTTTTGTTATATATACTCTCATTCAGGATTAAAAAATAAATAAAAGTTAAGACCCGGCATCGCTCGCGTTATTGGATAATTTTGTTTTTCGTTTTTGTATATTTTTTATTTTTGAAGTGAAGAAGTGTGAAATTTTATATTACATTGTGAATTCTATATTATCTTGCACTATCAGTACAAGCATAGCAGTAGAATATTTAACGATTATTTAGGCCGCAATCAGTCCAGCGGTTTTTTCATGTTATTAAAATGTTGCACTATTTGCGGCGTAAGTATAAAGAATAAAATTTCAACTGCAATGCTTGTAATGTAGCGCACAGTAAATATAATTCACGCTCTAGTAGCAAACTTCACAATTTTCTGATAAACTTTTGATGAAATGGTAATGTAAAACAATCCAATGTCAATAGTTTTAATAATGTTTATATTTGTTCGAGATATGGTATGTTTTGTAAACAAACATTATGACTACAGTAATGAAAATTTTCTAGTGCTCATAGTTTATGTATAATGGCATTCAAATGCCTAAATTTTCGTACAACTATTTCATACATGAATGAGACAATTGTTATTTCCAGTAATTAAGCTTGCAAAACATGGTTTAATTGAACAGTACTCGTTCTCTTACGATTTCTAAAAAAAATTAACACTTGAAATGTAGACCGCACATTCGTGGTAATGCTTAACATATTTCCAGTAATTAAGCTTGCAAAACATTGTTTAATTGAACAGTACTCGTTCTCTTACGATTTCTAAAAAAAACTAACACTTGAAATTTAGACCGCACATTCGTGGTAATGCTTAATGTGGAGTCACTAGAGTACTATAAATGAACACATCATATTATTATAGTTATCCATCGAGGATTTGTTTAATTTGCAAGAGACAGAAGAATTATTTTTATGTTTGGTCAATCTAATGTAAAAATGAATATAATTTGCAAATATATTGAATACTCGAATAACGTACATTTTATTTGTGTAAACCACAAATTGGTGACCCCGACGTGATTCTAGTACACAGTACAAAACTTGAAGAAATATTCACATTGAAAACTGTAAGTAACAACATTTATATTTTGTGAATAAGTTAAATATTTGAAATGTCTAACACCGACGAAGCAACGTCAGGTGTAGAAGTATCGCCAATA